>VZTN01006040.1:296-55237 GCA_013400515.1 Erpornis zantholeuca
ATGTAAATATATATTATTTTAATATCTTTCATCTCAGAAGGGAAGATTTCTAAAACATGACACTTTACTGTATTTTATATTTAGTGTGATTTTTCCTATTTTAGTACTCCTAGGCAAATATCTGTAAAAGAGTCAACCTGAATTTTTTGATGTAACAAAGAAATATACTATTATTACTTTTAGGCAGATGCCTATTCCTGAGCAGCTTTTCCCTGGAGAGTGGACCAAAACCACTGAGAGTATAGCTGTCAGTCAGTGTGATGTTTGGAGCAGACAGGGACAGAAGAAGGAGACTTTTCCTTGATGAACCTGTTTATAAAATACAAGTGAGGGTGAGACTGATTGCTGAGGTGGTCACTGGAGAAATCAGAAGTGTGTAATTTATGGATTATTTTATGACCATAAACCACAAATTGGTCAGAACAGAGAAAAGAAGAGTCCCTGACATAAAATATAGCTTGAGGAGTAGCAGATGCCTAACTGACTTGCACACATCTAGACTGCATCCTGATATCAGATCAGGAGCAGGGACAGACGATTACAGTTTAAATATTATTCCTGCTCATCAACCACTTTGAATAAACTGGTTGCATCAAACTAAGTGCTACACCAGAAGTATTTATCTCTACAGGCAGTAAGGACATTTGTTCTGTTCCGCATATGGCTGTCCTGCTCATATCCCAGGAAAAAGTCTCCATGGAGCACCCACAAACCTGTCAGCCAAGAAATGAACATCAGTCTGCTAAGGACACAAAGGATTGTGTACAGAGCCTCGCCCTCCTGGGTGTTATTAGCCTTCATACAGAACTACTCTAAGTAGAGGAGGGTTTTCAGTATTTTTTGCCATTTGATGGGTGTATATTGACATGCCAGTAATGAATGCCAAGAGGCATTCCAACATGTGCATGTAATCTATAATTCAGAGCCATTTACTTTAAACTTTTACAGAGGGAACTGGTATAATTGATGAATAGGAGACCAAGTTTGCATGCTACCTGATGTAAGAATTAGGTGTTTGCTGGGAACAATATCTTTAAGACAGGACAATGAAAGTGTTTAAGTTACTTCCCTGAAAAAGGCAATTGGAATTGACAACACAAGGATTTACAAAGAGAAGAAAAGGATATACAAAATTAAGGATGAGGAAAGAAATCAGGAGAGGACAGTTTCTTAGAGATTCAAACAGGCTTTTAGAATAAAGCTTAATGTTTTCTACTTATAAACAAAGGGTTGTGTTTATGTTGTATAAAAAGTTAATATAATTAATCTCCATGTTTCTGTCACAAAAAATTTGGTGAGAATTTGGCAAAAAAGGCTTGGTTGGAAGAACAATTTTTTAAAATTTTATTAGGGTTAGGGTTAAGGTTAGGTATAGGGTCAGGGTTTGTGTTGGGTTGAGAGCTTTGATATCCTATATAGGCTTTTAGTTCTCCATACACACTGGTGAAGAATGCTTATTTTTGTTCTTATAGCTACATTCCAGCTTTCATCCTGCTTTCTCAAGAAATACTAATTATATCAGTCTTTGCTTTAAACTGCTATCTATGCGGCAACAAGCTTTTGTTTTTGGAAAGTTGTTTAAATATATTGCTTTTCTTGACCTATCAAATGAGCTCAGAAAACTGCCAATACAAGATCACCACTGTATCTGAATGAAAGGACTTAAATCTTTGAAGAAAAGTGAACTAATTTTTATGTTGTCTTTCGCCTCAGTCGCAAAGCCAGTAAACATCCCTCTGACAAGTGAAGTTGTAGAAAAATGGCAGCTTCTTGCTTGAACAGTCTTTTGGAAAAATGATTAACTGAGCAATATTTTCCCTCCCACCCATATAAGTTGGTTTCATATGTACTAAAGAGATTGGCATAATTCCAAGACCACACATAGGTATCTGTGTTGGACTAGAAGAGATCAGAAATTCTTGTACGAGGGCAGAGGCAAAGGCAGTGCTATATCCCAATACTGTGTGCACTATCTGTTAGTGTTAGAACATACTGCCCAGTAAAGTGTCCTGCAATACATTCATGGATCAAAGATCCTTGACCAAAGAATTTATCAATCACTCTTGCCCCTAAGAACCTCTCAGGTAAAAAAATTCTACTTCCACTGGGTCAAAATTTGCCTGCAAGAGCTGAGCATTGTACTTTGCATAGCATCAATCAGCAGCTTTGTTTTATGATGAGTAAGAACATCAGGCCAACTGGAAAGGGTCATAGTTTATAGCTCAACTCAGGAAAGTCAGAATTATAAGAGCAAAACCATTAGACATACTAAGCAAAAAAATAGTCAGGAATAATAATTCACAACATTAGTAGCAATTTACTGATCACACTATTCTGGAAAACCCCTAAGATTACTGCTACTAGTTATGATATCAAATTACCCAGCTCATTTCAACATGCATGAAGTAAGACACATATCCCTTGCCACTTCTACTGTTTTCTTCCCAGGAAAAACAGGGATAACAAATCTCCTGAAGGAACAGGTGGAATTGATGATGCAAACCACTGCTTATGAATGCAAACAAGAAGGCCACTGAAAACAATTTGAAACATGGAACCCAATTTTATGGTTACTGCATTTATATTATTTAAAAATTAGCACATCAACCTGTTGCATCTGCGATGATATCCAAAAACAATTCTAGTAGAAATTGGCCTTGTTTGTGGATGAAAGAAAAAAGAACAAAAACTAAGTATAAAGGAGAAAATTATTAAAAAAAAGGTCAAAGTTAGTGTTTGTTTGTGTGTAGGAAACAATATACAAAGCCTTCTTGTAATTTCCCTGTAAATACAAAAGACTTCACACTTCATCTATATCCATACTAAATATCTGCTAATTTCATTATAATTTTGGCAATGTTATTGTGTTGTACTAGAAGGAAAATCAGTGCATTGTGCATAGCATTTTCTTATCTGTTGGGAGCAGAAGCATGCTGTTTGTGGAGCTGTAGAATCTGTTCCTGCCAGCTTAAAATGTTACATGCTGCAAATGTTGGGTTAAGCCATTTTATAAAACCTGGCACTCCCTGGGTCTATTTGTGCTTCAGAAGACAGATCACATTCAACAAACTTTGCTCTCATTATTGATTGTTGCTAGAGCGGAGATAATATATTTCTTTTTCTTTCTAAGTTTGTGACACAGAATGACGGCATTTTAAGAAATCTGCCCTTGGTGGTGATGACCACCAAGGGTGTGATATTCCCATGATATTGCATTTTGTTTTAAATTCAGAATCAAGCTTTTCCTCTTGTGCTAAACCAGAAAGTCTGCAGGTAGTTCACAGTCTAAGGTGATCAAATTTGGTCAGCACTGGATGGCACCGTGGTAACAGATTATGTGTCACTTTCCTCTATGGAGCAAAAACAGGGCCAGATGGAGTCTTCTAGAATTTCAGCCAATTTTCCCTTATTTCCAGAAAGTACCTGACAACTGCAAATCGAGTTTAATATTGGTGGTGAAAGTCAATGGACTCATTAATTGTGACTGATGTTCAAGAAAAAATGTATAGACAAATGCCAACACATTTAATTGAATAACACTGACTCCTGGACCAGAAAGCCAACTCTTTCTGGTGTTTTTTTTCTGCTTAAAAAACTGGAATGTGACAGCCTTTTTTGAAACAACTGATAACTTAAAGTTAGTGTAGTATACAATCAGATATGTTAGAAGTTTTTCATTCTAGTTTTTGAATTGGATAGAAAATGAGAATTATATTAATATTGGGAGATATCCTCATATTGCAGGAAATGGTAGATAATTTCAGGATAATACCAGTGTTGCTTCTGGTTACTTTTGCCTTTTATTGCTTCCCATGAAAAGATACCCATGAGGTCTGGTTGATAATTGCAAGGCTGGTACAGAACAGAATGAAAAGGATATGCTTGAAAATATATTTTCCGTTTGATAAAAAAGGAAGGCTATTTTGGATTACTCACAGCAACTGTTAGATTTTGACCTTGTATTTCTGCCAGCAATCTGACCAGTGACGCTCAGCTGCTGGTACCAATCCATGCTGTTACAGACTCAGGGAATCTCTTTTTTTTTTTTTGAAAAACAAACAAAAACAAAACCAAGAAATGCCCAGCCATACTGATTTTTTACAGAAGGAAGTCAGGCTTCAGTGGGATGTATCTAGAAGATGGTGTTATGATACAAGAGCCCTGAAAAACACCCATATTATCAGATAGGTGTCTTGGAAAATGCCTGTGTTTTTGGAGACCGACAGCTGCCTTGCAAGGGTCCAGCTGCCTTCTGCTCACACTCAAGGAAGCTATTACATGAGACATTATACTTCAAAGACATGAGTTCCAACATTACATCCCACAAGCTCAAATTGGTTCCAAAGAGTCTAGGAAGGGAAATAAAAATTAACATAAAATTTCCTATAGCCCATCTCCCTGAGCTGTGAGCATCGGCAGTGAGATGCTACCTAGCTGTTATTGCAGATGCAGCTTCTTGCAGCTCTTTCTAGCTATCAGACCTTCTTGAGATGTAAGATTAAAAAAAGCTCAGTGCCTGCTTAACACAGCTAGAAACAACCCCCCTTCCCCTTAGTCCTTCTCCTTTCCTGTTTTCCTGAAATGAGAGAAGTTACTGAGCCCTTCCCCCCATCACATACAAAAGAAAGTGAGTATCACCTATTCTTTCATTTTTGTAGTGAAGCAAATCTGGCTAGAAAAGGAAAATATCATCCTGGGGACAGAACTGTTTCACCCCTGCAGGGTGCGATCACGGTACTTGTATGAACACCTGTTGGCAGCTTCCTTCATCAACCCTTGCCCTGGTCTTTTAACACTGCTTCCATCTCTCTCCTTTCCCCAAACGACTTCATTTTGGCGAGACTTCCCATGACTATGGGTTTCACCTATCTACAGCTTGAAGGTAAAAGAGCTTTCCAGCCAGAAACATAAAATACAACAGGGAATTAAGGTGGACTGAATTTTCTTTTTAACTTGGAGGGATGGGTGACTGGTTTTCCTGAGTTAGTAGAGGAGGATAGGAAAAGAAAAATTTGAAACTTTACAGTACCAATATTTAGAGACATAGCACACTACAAACCAAACCAGTTATCTTCAGCCAGGAAAACTAGAATGAATAACTGAAACTCCCCAAACTCTTCAATTTATTGCTTTTAGGCCTACTGCACCACAAGACAGTAAGTTCTTTCTTTCATGCAAGTTCTCCAGCAAAAATAACTGAACAATAGAATTCAGTCTTAATGAAACACTTTATCTTGTATTATGTAGCTTGTTTCCTCATTAAGGCATTTCTTCCTGATGCTAGTAGCCACATAAACCTGAAAAACTCATTTACATAAAGATGTGATGCTACTATTCTCCTCCATCTACTTGTATCCAGAAAAAAACAACCTGGCTATGATCATTTCAGAGCTGTTTAAAAGCCAAAGGAGAACAATCAGTAAGTTAAGTCATCGTTCTTATTGTCTATTAATAAAAGCTATCAGAAAAGGCTGAATTTAGTGAAATAAGAACAGCTGGAAAGACAAGAAAAGACAGCTAGGGACATGGCTGGGTAGTCTGTTTTCATTGACTCTACCTGTGTGGTCTATGGGGAAAGTCGTTAAACTTTTTGGGAAAGTTGCCACAAGATACTGAGCAAATGAGAAGGAATTTACAAAGTGCTCCTGTTTTCATTCTGCAGGACTTCACTTTACTACAGCAGGAGCAATACATAGAATTGGCATGATGTTGGGCTGGAAAGAAAGAGACAACATTTGGCTGTGGCAACTTTTGAAAAGAAAGATACTAACTAGAGTATGAATTATATTTCTTGACATTTAACTAGGTCAGCATCCTGTGTCAACTGAGACTGTTGATTTTTCTCAAAATACATACCGAGGTTAATAACTCAAGCTATTATTCTTGTTCTCGGCTGAAAACACCAAATTGCAAAAAGTTTAGAGTATAGATTAAATGTAGATAACACTGCACAGGTAAATTATGCAGGTGACATGGTGAGGGTTTAGACCTTCAGTAATAAACATGAGGAAGGATGGGAAGTGATCTCAACAAAAACAAAGATCCCAGAGAAATTTGAAAGAGCCAGTAGGTGATTAAATGTATCTGAAAAGAGAGGGTATAGGTTTCTGTGGATCTATTCCTTGGACTTGAATCCAAGCTTTCAAATCATAAATCCTGTATGAATATGAAAGGGACTGTATCTCTTAAGAGGGCAGATGATAAAGACTTTGGGCTGTCCAGCAAGGTCAGTAGAGCTATTTAACTAATAATGCTGAATTCAAGTGTTATTTAATTTTTTTTTTTCCCCTGGAACTTAATACCTGAGTCAGAGTCATTTCTGTCCAACTCAATGTCAGAGCATTCTCTTGATGGAAGGTAGTTTTCCATTTTTATTAAAAATAATGTATAAGAATATTTTATTCAGAAAGGAGGTAGTAGATGTTCATACTTTAACACTTAGTGATATTAACATTCAGTTGACTGGCAGACTTGATCTTCACAGCTTAACATTTTGACAGCCACTGCTACCACCACTGTTTCCTATCTAGAACACTCAAACTACATCTGTCTGATGCTGGGGTGAGCCTTTCTCTCATCTTGTCAGTGCTGAGATTCTGGACAGACATTTTTGCAAGAGTCTCAGGCACACAAAACAGGCAGTTTTCTGGAATCCTTTCTTCTTGTCTGTTTTCCCAACAAAATTTCTCTTTGTTCCTAAGACTAGTGAATGCTTCAATAGCAAAGCTGAGAGAAGCCCTTGGTAGGTATCCAAGCCTGTCAGTGCTTTAGGTGAAGACCATCCTCACTCAGATAGATTTGGGCTTGCTCTGTACTGGGTTGCAAAGTAGTATTATATGGTGATCATTGAAATAGCTGTGCAAATGTTTCCAGATTTGGACCCTGTCTGGAAAACTACCAAGTTTTTAGCTGATCTAGGGAAATAAATCCATCCATGCACATCTGGATAAGATTAACTCTTTTTCTAAACCACTAACTTGGAGCACTAACATGAACAACTAACTAGTTTGCAATGAAATATTTATGTGGGCTGTACCCTGTTTGATATTGAGACCTACTGCTAAGTATAGCCTAATTTCACAATTTAATGGTAAGATTTTTCTTCATTTTTCATATGTACAAATAAGCACTCTAATAATGTAAGGGATTCTAAAAGACAAGACCAGTTTCTAAATACAAAAAGGAATAAGGATCATATTGATTATATACTTAGAAGATATGTCCTCGGAATTTCTGATAGATGGCTCTCTTTATACGATATTCTGAAGACCATCTGGAAGAAGTAAAAAATAGATATAAAATCACATTGTTAGATTAGAAATGGATTACAGGAGAATTATGAGCATGTCCAAAATGCCAGTAAACTCTGGTAATATCCTTAAACGATTGCATTTTGCAGTGAGATGTTGGTAATAAAAGCTCAGGTCCAAACACATTTGAAAATTGTAACTCCAGGAAGGATAGGGCTCTGAGCAGAAGGCACTTTCCGTGATCCAAGTGCCCAGTAACAGAGATGTTCTCTGGAGTTGCAGAGAATGCATGCAGCAGTTGATTGGACAAAGATATAAACTGGTTATTGATAACTGGAGATAACAGACTGAGCTATTAGATAAGGAAAATACCAAGCACAGAGGCAGAGTGCCCCAAACCTAGTTCCCAGTTTCTGAGATGTGCAAGCCTCTTTCTATGCTTTTATGTAATCATGAATTGCTTCAAGAAGAACCTGTATGAAAGATAGGAATAATGATGCATTTTTTTCTGCCTACTTAATTAGGAAAATTTGAATGCAAACCAAACTGATAAATGGGCCAAAATTGGAGGAAAGGGGAGGGTAAAATTTTTTTAGCTGGAAAATGAAATTCTACATGTAGAAGAGGACTCTCTGCTAGGCAGTAAGTCTATATGACAAGCCCTTACAGCATACTGCTATGTTTCTCCTGACCTGACTGAACATGTGGCTACAGCTTCACACACTCCAACGCTGCTCATCCCAGAGTCTGCTGTTTGAGCTACATTTCTTATTTTATGAAAATATCTATTGAGAGGTTAAACCTACAGGCATTTCTTAACCTGTGTTCATGTGAGCTACCTCCTGGCAGTAGACCAGTCCAGTGGTTTACAATCACAATTGCTTTCCCCAGTGTCAGCCCTCTGTGTGACAGGGAGACCTGTGACTGAGGCAGCAAGACTGCAGTGTCTGGGATGGAGAATCCACCTCAGCAGGTGTAGCAACAGCCTGGATATCTGTAATGCAGGTCTTCAGGAATGTGCTTTTATTCCTTGGTGTGTCCAAAGGTGGACAGACACCTTGCTTGCAAGCACTTCTGGAGGCTGTGGAGGCAAAGCAGGTCTGGACTTGAGGCAGTTCAAATTTATGTTTGTAAAGCAAAGCAAACAGGGCTTAAAAGGCAGAGATTGTTCCTCTGTTGAAGTCCATGTTTGCTCACTATCACAGAGATCTAGACATGGCAGGATGTCTGACAGTCCAGAAAAGGCAATGAGCCCCCTGATCTTTGAGGCTAAACCTTCTTTGAATGAGTACAAAAATGTTTAACCTTTTTTGGCCTAAACTTATCTAACACTCAACGACCCTGTGATTACGTGGATGTTTGGTCACAAATTATGGTATCCAGCAAAATACCGAAGTCCTGGAAATTTTTTATCACCTCATGGGTTCCACATTACGGTCAATATTATTTGAAATCAATTGATTAATTTTCTCCAGCTGTGTGCACCAGCACTGTACACTGCAGTGTAAAAGTGTCAGAACTCATAAGAGAAACAAAATTGCAGAGAAAAGCTTCTAGCAGATGTCACTTCAAGAAGAGCCACCAATCTCCAAAACAATAGGAAATAAATTATTGCCTGAGCCAGCCAAATACACAACACATTGATTAAAGAGATAGTATTTATTACAACTAGCAATACTCACTGTGAAATAAGTACAATATTAAGACTAACTTCAATTTCCCTACTGTAGAAAATTAAAATTATAGGATTTTAATATAAACAGGTGAATGGCAGATAAACACAACAGAACATTTCACAGACCTGTTTAAGGTCACCTATTTTTCAAGGATTATTGGGTTTTTAGCACTGTGCTTCCCTTAGCATCACTATTAACTCTTGCCTAAGTATTCCACTGTTTTTTCCCTGTAGAGCTTTCTGTGCCAATCCAGCCATTCATTCTTGGCTGGGATCATGTTTTCCAATGTGTAATTTCTGTTGCTTTCTTTTTCTCTTTACCTTCATTCTGGTTGACTTTCATCAATAATTAGTTAAGACTAATATGCCACAAAAACTAACACACTGGCCCAGGGCTTTCTCTCTAATAATTTCTTAGTCTCTGGGACATTTAATTGTTGGATTTTCAGTTTTACTTATGGTTGATTTTTAATTTTTTTTAAACACAGTTAGGAAAAATACCAGAACGGCTTCCACTACAACCTGTTAGTACAAGTGTTTTGCACTTTGGTAAGCCTTCTGTTTCAAATAATTCCCCAGAAAAAGCAAGAAAGAGAAGATGAATCAGACTATGCAGAATAAGTTTTTAGGATGAGCAGAGATGAAAATTATCAGGTGTATGTGCTGAATAGGGGTGATTTTGCTCTAAAGTGTTGAAGTTTATTTCCATGTCTAACCTTAATTATTAACCTGTAAAGGAAAAACTATAAGCACTAAAGTCATCAGGACTTTTGCATGTTATTTCTGATACCCAGAAATAAGAAATAAAAATAAATAATTAGAGGACAAATTAAAACATGTGGGTGATGCAAGTACAGTACATGGCAGTGTAGATGTGAAAAATCTTTCTAGAAGTCTTCATTGATTGATTTTTTTTTAGTTCATTCAGGGTAAGTTTTATTTCTTCTCATATTTTGAATAACACTGATGGGCACATATAGACACACAGAGATATATATGTAAATACATGTGTATAAAACAGATAGACTGGCAGTTGTCTGGAGCAACAGACTGCCATGGGCATAAGGATATGCATAACTCCCGCTAGAGCTCTGGAAGCCAAGGTCTGGCTGCTGCTGACCGAGCCAGAGGCAGTGCAGGGGCATGTGGGATGGTGTCTGCTGCTGCAGGACTGTTTGGCTACAGCCAAGCTCATTCTGACTTCCCTCAGCTTGCATCTGGTCCCTTTGCTACACCATTCCTGTAGCTGAAGGCTGAGCCAGGGACCTCAGTAAAGCCTGGTGTGCTGCTTGGTACAGCTCCATATGTCCCCTTAAGGATCTGGCAGCTATATCAAAGTCTGTTACCTCAGTGCCTTTAGTTCCTGGATTGCCTTGCATATTCAGCTGGACAGTCATGGCCCTAAAATCTCTCAACAATTTTATTTCTCTGGTGAGCTCTGACACTTTCAAATTATAGTCAGTCATTTGGAGCACACAGATGGAAGGAAATTTAACCAAATTTATTTTCATGCATGCACACCAAAGGCACTCTCCATTAGGAAGGAAGTTTCAGAGTTTCAAGGTCTCATTTTGTAATAAGTGGGATCACAATCTAGTGACAAGCTGTTGCAAAAAACACCCCAGATCTCTTCTTCCTTCTTGCCTCTCTTCTTCCTAAGGCAGGATTTGCCCTGCCACAGTCCAAACCAGAACCTTCATTTGAGGGAGATGAAAAACTCAATTTGCCTACATTTCTGAGAAGACTTTCATCATCACTGAATTCCAATAATCCCAACACACATTTTGGTATAAAAGGCAAATTATGGCCAATGATAAAACTGATTGTATTTTATGAATAGACCATCTCCAAAATCAAAACATGGAGCAGAAGAAAAAAGTGTATATTATTCCTAGTAGCAGTCCCTCTCTTTAACATATAAGTTCTGTTTGATGAAGCATGTCCTACACAAATAGTTTGGGAATTATATTTTAGGGGATTTTACATCTTGGAAGTAACTCTTTTGGATAAGCATAAGAAATTCAAATCAGGTAAGGTCTCATCTTCACAGGAAGACCTGCTTTTCCATGCCTGATAGATTTCCATTACTTCAGCTATAATGCTGTGTTATGCAACTTCCCTTGGCATCCTTATTCTCCAGAGTAAGACCTTGTCCTTTCAGCACAAACCACCTTCTGCACTGTGGAGGAAGCCTTTGGAGCGCCACAGTGCTCTCTACAGGACACTTATCCCTTTCCTGCAGATGCAAAGCCAGACAGGGAAGGAAGAAGCAGACAGATGGAAGAGCTGAGTTCAAAAACTGGACAGAAAGCACTGCAGCTGATGCCATGGATTTTACAAGAGTGTTTTCCTATGTTGTGGTACTTTTCCATGCACAAACATTTGCACTGACTGTTGTATTGCTGTGCTCACTATGAGCAACATGAAGAAAACAAACAGAGAACAAAAATTACCCCACTGGAGTGGGGCATTATGCTCAAGGAATGGTAGGGTGAAGATTATATCTGGACTGGCAGGAATAAGGGGCCATGAGGTATATACAGGACAGGGGCAGTAAGACAGCATGGGTGTCAGCCCCACAGTTTAGACTACCCATACAGCCCAAAAATAGAGGGGTTAGCCTTCCTGGGGGAGAAGCTGCTAAGAGGAAAAGTGAGGAAAATTAAGATTTTACATCTAGGTGGTGTTGGAAGCAAGTGGATACTTCAGAGAAAGGTTGGGGAGCTCACAGGAACAATCAAATCTTTACATACTTACAGGTTTTATACTCAGAAAAAAAAAAAAAGTGTTTTGAGGTTTGGTTTGAACAGGTGCTCTTTGCTTTTCTCTCAAAGAGAAGCTCCTTAATTTCCCTCCCTTTGTTCCTTGTACTCCCTATAGCCCTGTGGTTTGCTGTCCCTTTAGGCACTGGCTAAGCCTCAAAGGCAGGCAATCTCATTCAAAAAAAATGTAAATGAAAAGAACAACAGAAAAAGGCCAAAGGCTTTTAAATGAGTTATCCTTCATGATGTTTTTCTGTCATGTGTAATAAAGTCAGCTGCATTCCTTGTCATCTGGATGCATTCCAGGGAAATGCAAATTGCCACAACAAATAGAATAACTGGGCAAGAAAATGGTCTTTTCAGGCCTCTTCCTCTTGGGATGTTTCATTCAGTTATTTCTTGATGTGTTCACTTTCAGGCAGGTATATGAAAATTCACCTTGTCCATCCCAGTATGATATAAAGAATTGAAACATGATGTGGGATACCCACTGGGAAAGTGTGCTTCTAAAACAGTATCAGCTACTTTATGTTAAGCGCTGGATTTTAACTCTTAAAATGCTGAGGGATGACGTCTGTTGAGCTGGGACACAGAGCAGGCTTGGCCCTCCCAGGTAAGACAATCCTTTTAGGTCCAATTTCCAACTTGTGTGTGATTCTGAACAAGGCACTGCTTTTCATGAGCACTGCTTTCTTATAATCCCTGCTTTTGGGGGGAAACACAAGTTGAGAGATATTCCACCTGCAGCCACATATAGGACTTAACTCTGTGGGTCCTTAGACCTATCGGGGCCTTCTTAACATTGTCATAGCACAAAACACTACATCACGTGGAGCAGATAACAGTAATTAATTTAAGGACTGAAGAAGTTGGCATTGCACCTAGTGGACAAAGCTGTGGGTTTATGAACCTGAATTGAAAATGTGTTTTCTTATTCAGATGAGAAGCTGGATTCTTGAAGTTCTTTCTGTGCATCAGATGAAAACTTTTGTCCTGGGTGTGCTTACTGTGCATTCTCTTATGACCATTTATTGTTATTTGCTGTGGCATTTCTGAAATTCTCTGTTGCTTGTACCAGCCTGAGTCCTGGAAAACAACTAGGCTTGCTCAGTGTCCATAGCCACAGAACAATAGAACAAAAGAGGGTGCCTGCCATTACAAAGCTTACAGCTTGAGAGTGCAGAGGGATACAGACACAATCTAGGGGAGCTCAAAGCCAATATGGGTCATCAAGGCAGGCAATGACCTCCATTCACCTAATCTCTGGGAAAGAAAAGAGAAGCTGTCTGAGAGCATCCACCTCAAAACAGGTTGCTGGTTTCAAAAGATGGGTACCAAGACCAGACTTTTTAATTCTACTCCCCTGCCTAGAAACACACTCCTCCAAGAAGCCATGAAGAAGATTTTTTGAGAAGTTTTCTTCTGCACTCTCTATTTTATTTCAAATGCTCTCATAGCCCACTCAGACTCAACTAAAGCATTAGTGGTCTTGCAAAGTTTAGCAAGATCACTGTTTCATAGCACAGCCCCTTTACACTAGTTTTGCCATTCCAGGCTTAATGTCTAGTAAAATCAAGAAACCCAGAAACTCTCAAGGCACAGTGGACAAATGCCTGAAGATCCAAATGCTTCTGAGTCACTTGAGTGCTTAACCCTCAGGAGGGAGCCCTGACATTTTCCACAAATCAGGTGTGAAAATGGGGAGAGGTAAGTGCCTGCTATGAAAGCAGAGGCCAAGGACTTTATTATTTAGCATGAAATATATTAAGCTAATAGCAGTAACGGTGTTTCCTCTGTATGATTTCCTCTCCCAGCTTGCACCACACAAAACACAAAATAGTCATTCCTGCCCTGGTTTAACCCTTTATTTAATGCTCATGGGAAGAACAGCAGTTAGGTGACAGACCCTCTGCCAAGATACAAGGATAAATAAAGTCAGATCCACTGAAGAATTACGTTAGACATGAGCAAGAAGCGATAGACCACACCATTTATCATGAGCTTTACAAGGAAGCCACTGTACTGGAATTTTTAAGCTACAAAAACAAACAGCTATTTTTGGGAAATTAACGGCATTGAGATATGCAACTTGTACAAACAAGACTGATAGTTTTAAGAACAATAGCACCAGAAAAATTAGAGGATCACAGATCATGAAATGTTTAGGAAAATTTCGGTTAATGTGATAAACCAAATAATCCTTTGATGCCATATACTTTGATGAAGACAATAATCAAACATGAGAGAGAAAAATGAATATGTATAAATATGGAAGAAAATACTAATGCAGAAAAAAAATCAGAATTTGATTGATAACAAATTCAAATGGTTAATTATCCTGACAGTTAAAAATTTTCCATTATTTCAACTTTAATCTTACCAATGTAAACTTTCAGCTGTAAGCTGATGAATTTTGCTATTAGACAAAATACAGTTTGGGGGTTTTTTTCCAGTAGTTTTCAGTAACAGTATTGCATGAAAGTCTCTGTCAGAGAATTACCTGAGATGCAGACTTCCCCGACAGAGTGACAGAGGAGATGTTATTAAACCCAAGGATCTTCATCTTAAGCTTGACATAAATGATTTTGTAAACTGTCAGGGATGACAACTAATAACCCTGAAAGGTCCTTCAGAAGGGCAGCAGTGATGAAACCAAACCCTGTGGGAACCTTGTTAAGAAGAACAAGCTCCTATGGATGTAGATTGGGGGTTAATTTAGCTTCAGACCTAATCAATGATCCTGCTACACATCCTCCTCAGTAGGAGCCAATGCCCTGGATGCAGCCAGGGACAGCAGACTCTCACTGGCTAGGTGCCAACCTTAAGTTCTTAAAGCTCCTGTGATATGGGTCCTGTCCCCAAACTTTGTCTGTGTGGTTGTTCAGGGACAGCCTAAGCTCTAGGAGAGGCCAGGCACATCCAGAAAAGCTCCAGTTCAGAGCTGGAGACAAGCCAGGAGGAGGCAAGTCATGAGAGCTTTGGTGGTTCTTTAGCTTTAAAATATGAAGAATTTGCAGAGTAGAGGTCTATCTCAGATACAAGAAACAGGTCATTTCTGCATTGACTGCTCACCACAACGTGTGGTCTTGTTTCTGTTTTGATTTCCTAGATACATCCCTACATTACTTTCTTCAGCAAGGCTTAAAAGAAAGGCACTTCCCAGGGGAAGTGAAAGGAGAAGAAAAAAAAGGTGGTATTCCCTATCTGTCATTATTTGCAATTTATTTATTTCAAGATGAATAAGTTAATCCTCACAAAGCCAATGGCACCTGATGGGAGAGGATGGGAGGTGGCTCATCGCTCACAGGCTCAGGCTGGGCTCTGGTGCCAGAACTCTGTGACAGGTGCAGGGCTCTCGCTGCACCCCTGAGAGCAAAGGGAGTCCCATTTTACATCATCTTGGGTGTGCTAGAGATCTTTGTCCATCCCTGAGGATCCCACTGTTTCAGGTTGTTGCTCCCTGCCTAGTGATCTGCAGCCAAATTACAGAAGCTTTTGATTTTTCCTGGAGGAGGGAACATGAATTTTACCTATTTAAATCCTCCCTTATTTAGGCACTTATTTCACATTTATAAATATAATAGGCAAATAAATTATACCCTGAATTAATTAATCTATGTAAAAACTATATAGAGCAATAAACAGACCAGAAGTGGTAGCCTAAAGGGACATCCTGTACATTCCTGTGTATCCTCTGCTTCCAACGTCTATTAAAATAGAATATATCTCTTCCTTCCACCAAGTGTAACACTGAGTAGTTATAGTTCCAACTGAATGGGGACCAACATTTTTCTATAATGGATCATAAAGTAGATATGGATTGAATTTCTAAGTAGAATCTGACTCATCTTTCATTTTTGTCAGCAGCAAATGTATTTGCCTAATTTATTTTAAGCCCATGATTAGCAACAAGTTTGAGGCACAATGATAAATAGGGTTTTCAAACACCTAACTACTATATTCACAGAAAATGCCATTTATGTGCAGGACCAGTGGTGCAGCTGTCTGACTCTGAGAGTCACTTACATGCAAATGGTACTTGTGCTTCAAAGCTCGAACCTCCCTTTGGCATTTGCTGCTCCATAAAATTGTTCAGCATATCTCAGATAGCTGCTTTCAAGGTATAATAAGTATTATTTCTCAGACCATTAATGTATTGTGGACCTGGAGGGATATTATATTAAATGTTCTAGAGGCTTACATAAGGCTTACTTATGTTTTAGTTGTGTTTAAACACAGCTTACTAGTTCAGTTTAGTTTAATAGACAGTTACTCCATATTCATCTACACAGAGAATTTTTTTTATTTCCTTTCCACCTTCTCACCCTGAATCTCAAGTCAAATAGCCAAGCAATATTAAAGACATTCTGAAGAAGTCAGTGATAAATCTACATATCAGAAATACATGCTGTAAGAAATATACGCTATTTGTCTTATTTTGGGTGCTTAATACTGGATAGTGCAGAAGGTAAAGCTGTATGGCTCAGAGCATAAAGATATGAAACCTTAATGTTCTTAATCTTGTTAAGATTAATTAATTTGTGTCACAATGTCAGAATGTTTTTAATACTGTCATGGTGTAGGGATGGTATTCCCCAATTCAGCACCTCTGCTGAGACTCTCCCAAACCAGAGGCTGCTCGTGTGTTCCCCCTCCTTCCCACCCTTCCCGCTCTGTCGGGATGGAGTTGAGAATTGGAAGCACAAAAGGTGAAAATCATGGGCTGACATAAATACAACTTACTGGAAACAGCAGTGAGACAAGAAAACTAAGAGTAACAACAAAAATATTAATAAGAAGAGGTATAAGGCAGAGAAATAATTTATGGAAAGCCAAATACCAACTGCCTCTTCCCTACCATGCTTTCTCCCCCTTACTTCCACCCCTAAAACTGATGTGAGGTGGTATGGAATAACACCTGGCCCTTGGCCACACCTGCTCTGAACAGAGCACAGCAGCCCACAACTCCTGGGATCAAGGGATCCAGCAGGCTCAGCCTTCCTGGAAGCCGAGAACTACAGGTGTGTGCCACCATGCCCAGCTATTGTAAAAAATTAACCCTGTCCTGGACAAAACTAGGATGATTACACAAAAAAGGATGCTTGCACAAAAAAAAAAAGAAAAAGAAGGAGACTTTCCAGTCATAATGATTTCCTCTCTGATGTTATACAGGGAAAAAAAAGGGTCTTTTCTCAGATTAGACTTACATGCCTTGTAAGTAAAATGACCAATTCTTTAAGAGTGTGAAAATTAAATTCACACTTTGAAGATTCTTGTTACAATTTTTTATGCCTGTGTGGTTTCCCAGACTTCGTAAATGAGACCAGAAAATATCTAAAATTTTAAAACCTAAAATTACAAAAAAGAACAAAAACCTCACATGCTTAGAAAATGTAGGTTATGAACCTATCCCTACCAGTAACAACAGCAAAGATACAAAATCTGACTACAGTTAGGGTCAAGGTTGAGGATTTGCTGTGCTACAGTGAAGATAGGTGAAATGAAATCCTTAGGCTGTCAAATATTTTGGAAAATAAAATGCAATTTAAGTTTTACCGCCCTTAAACTAAGCCAAAGTGAGATTAACTTCAGTGCTCTTTCAAGGCCAGATGTATTTTAAATGCTGTTTTATATTGCTCAGAGTAGAGGATTTTTTGACTGGTGTTAATTTGATACCCACACAAGTAACAAGAAATATTTACCATTTAGGAAGACAATATATAATTTACAGTAGCCCTCACAGATTATATGATACCATATCAAATCATATAATATCTTACATCTATTCCATAAATTCTCCTGATCTTCTAAGCATCCTAAATCAAGGTTTCAAAGCTTGGTCTGAGCATATCAGGGAATTAGGACTCACTCATCTGACACATACTTTGCCTCTAATTTGCCCACTTTCTTTTAGATTTGAGCTAAGGCTCCATGCAATTAATTAGTTATGAGGCAACATCAACACCTGCATAGAGTTGCAAAGATCTTCCATATCAAAAGAGACATCTGAAACTACAGCCTTGAAAATGCTGGTATTTTATTAGGTGTCTAACTGTGCATGCAGATTTACACATAAGAATTTAAAGAAATGGGCCTTGGAAGCTGGAGTCCAGCCAGGTTCCATGTGAAAAAAAAAAAAAAAAGGGAAAATAAAAGAGTAAATGGCTTAAAAACACAGGTGAAAACTACAGGCTACTGATGGCAGCAATATAGGTGAGGAGATTGGTGCAATGAAGAGCAAGGAGAGCAGGTCTGCTGTGTAACATTCGTGTTCAAGTTTGCAGTTATGCTTTTAAAATGAATTCAATAAACATGTGCAATATAATTTCAATCAGCAGTGTTTTGAAGTGAATACACAATATATGTAATTGTGTGAAAGTGAAAGAAATAGCAGAAAGCCTAGGAATCAAAACAATGGTGTTACAGTGAGATTGAAGTGCAACAGAAAATGACACTGGCAACTTCATTTTGTTTTCTACTTTAGTGAAAGTATAAAAAACGTGTTAAAAGAAAAAAAGCTTTTACAGAGAGAGTTGACATCCAGTAAGACTCTATGTATTAATTAATACTTTGACGTATGACAATGGGTACACTATATGAGCAAAGAAATTATAGCTCCTTTAGTTTAATATTCATGTTAGATAAAGAAGATTATATAAAAGTAAAAGCATGTTCTGTAATGATGACAAAGATCTCTTACCAGTATGTTGTGTAAATTAAGAAGGGGCAGATGGAAATTATAGTTGTAGATGATAAACTAAAGATTTATACAAAGTGACAGATACCACTTTTTCTGGCTAAATTAGAATTACTATTTGAACACCCTAAGAATGTGAGAATGACCATTTTTGTCCCTTCATACTCTTTTCATCATGTTAAGTAAGACTGTAGAAAATAATAACTTCTCCTGTTTTAATCAACATAGACTACAGAGATTTCAATTGTTGTAGTTCAGCATTTCTCTTCTGAAGTGATACATTTCTATTGAATCTCTATCATAACTTATCATGAGGATGTTCTGTCACCTTCCTGTTTTTAGAAAAGATGAAGTTTTCTGTTTTCAACTTTAGGCATTTACACAGAATGGTTGAGGCTGGAAGGAGCTTCTGGAAGTCATTGTATCCAAATCCCTATCTCATCTCCAGTAGGGCCATCCAGAGCCCTGTGCCCAGGACCATGCCCAGATATCTTCTTAGTACCTGATTCCAAGGATGGAGACTCCACAACCTCTCTGGGCAACCTGTGCCACAACATCATCGTCCTCACAGTGAAAAAGACTTTCCTGATGTTCAGAGGGGAACTCCTGTGTTTCAGTGTGCACCCACAGCCTCTTGTCCTATTGAGAGCAAAACTTGAAATAGCCTGGTTCCATTTTCTTTACACACTCCCTTCGCATATTGTAAGATCCCCCTGAGACTTCTCTTCTATGGTTGGAGCTTTTTTTCATTGGAGAGATGCTCCAGTCCCTTTAACATTTTGGTGGCCTTTTGCTGGACTCTCTTCAGTAACTCCTTCTCTCTTTTGTTCTGGGGAACACAGAGCTGAGGATTTCCATGTGCATGTGTCACTGAATATGTGTATTGCCTTAACTTTGTCTCACCCAGCTGCTCACTTACTCTGCCTCCTCAGGGGCACAGGAGGAGAAAATAGGACAAGAACCTTGTGAGTTGAAACATAGTCTGGGACAATGCTTATCAGCCACTGTCAGGAGTAAAACAGGCTCAACATGGAGAAAACATTTAAATTAATTAACAATTGAAATAGATTTGGGTATTGAGAAACAAAAAAACAAACATTAAACAACAGCTTTCCTCTCCTCCTCTGCCTATCCAGCGTTTTTTGCCCCTCTCTTTAATACGTTTTCCCAGAGGCACCACTGGCTAGGCTGATGGGCTCAGCTTTGCCCTTAGGTTGGTGTGTTGGCTCTCATGTCTGTGTCCTGCGTGGGGCAGCCCAGACCTCTTCCCTCAGAGGCCACCCTGCAGCCCCTTGCTTTCAACACTTCAGCCCAGACATGCAGTATCCCTGCCATGGTCGTATGCATGTCTTATGTCTGAGTCCAAGTTGTCATCTCAGCTCTTCTGCCCTCATGCCTGGCATGTAACAGGGATTTGTACTGCTGAGTTCCAGAGGTTGGGGCATCCAGCCAGAGATAGAAAGGTTTTTCTGGACACTTTCTGGCTGCCATTCCTAGGAACTGAAGGGTAGGTCTTAAATACCTTCCTGGCTCTAGATCAGGTTACCTTCTAGATAAGGCTAACCCTTACCAAGAGATTACAAACTACACCCTCTAATGAGCTTTGGTTCACTCTGGCCTAGGGAGCTCTCCTTTTTATTGTAATAGGAATTTTCCCAACTACAACCTCAATACATAACCCTGCACTTCTGTTCTTCTTTTAAAATTCCCAGAGGAATATCTTTATATTAGTAACTCCAGCAAAGGATTTTTTGGTCCCTCTGTTGCTAAACTGAGAGGAGAATCTTGAGAATTGCCTTTCATTTACTTACCCATTTCAGCTGAAGAGAATAGTGCAGACTTGGAAGACTCAGACTAGTGTTAGGTTAAACATCTTTGATTTTCTTTCCTTCCTTTTTCTTTATTTGTTGCACTTAAAAAAATAATAAGTGAAACAGAACCTCAACACTCAGAAAACTCTGGCCGCTCCTGAGTCTGATGGACAAAGGATTGGGAAAAAAAGTGAAAATGCAATCCGAATTACTTGAAATGTCATGGACTTAAAAATAAAAACCACTGGGATAATTCCCACTCTGGATCAAAAGTCAAAGCAAACTATCTTTTCAGTGGATCCCACTGTGATACTTTGGCTGCTCTTTGTAGGACTGAAAAGTATAGCAAAGAACTATTTCATATCAGCTCTGCTATGTATAATCATCTCTTCTTTTTTTACATTCTTCTTCCTTTGATTGATTTTACAGCACCAAGGGTAAGAGTCATTACTCAGAAATCCTGAAATTTCAGGTGTTGGAGGGTTCTTCCTGTTGGACGAGCACAATAACTGAAGAGCTCACAGTATGGAAGTGGAGCATTAGACCCAGAAGTACATGGTGATAAAAGTGCACTACAGTCTAGGGCACTGCACCATCAAAGACACAAATCAAGGGCCCTGAATTAGATGCCTGTAGCCTTGTGATTAAAGCAGGATTGTAGAGCACAGCAAGCATGGAGCTTAATCTCTTGTATTGGTTGGGGAAATTGAACCCAGGTCTCCCACCTGCTGAGAGAACATTTTACATTTTTTTCTATGCTCAGTTCTTTGAAGGAAGTGTTCCAGTGTTCCAGATACTCTGAGGGATCTGCATGATGCCTTGAGAGAGATGCCGAAAGTCTAGGGATAGAAGAGGGAAAGCAGGCTATGAAGACAGCTTTCCATGAAGATTTTTTACTTTGTTGCCTATTTCCAGGTGGTCACCTTCTTAATCTTGTAATTTAAAGGTTTCTAAGATAACACACCTGCCTCTTCTATTTCATTGCACTGGGGTCTGTGTCCCCAGCCATCTGCATGAAAAACATGAAAGGAGAGGAAAAAGGTGGTGATGCCAGGATGATGTTTTGCCTTTTCTTTTATACCCCTTTTATATACTTTTATAGAGTTTTCATGTATTCTTAGTGCTTTTAGCCCACATACTTGTGATTCTTTAAGTTTGATAACTTAGCTGAGACCAATTACCCCATTAGGCCAGGGGACCAAACATCCTGGAAGCCTTGCAGTCATGGCTCAGAAAGCCCCAGACACCAAGGTCCTTTCTAGAACACATTCTGTAAACTAAGTTAGGCCCATCCAGGGGGGAGGTTCCTCAGAAGCGGGGATTCATTCAAGTGTCTCACTGGGGAATCTTTAATAGATATGTTAATTTGCAAGGCCTATAAATTGTATACGAGATGTATTGTGTGTGTATGTGCATTTCAGTGGGCATTTCAGGGTGCATTTTGGGGCATTCCACCTGGACAAAGTTCTGCACCTAAAAATCTTTAAATAAATACTGAAGTAAAAACCCACTTTTTCACCATAAACATATTTTAGTTTTAATTTTAAGACTAGGGAAAGGCAACAGAAGTAGGAGGAAGAAAAAAGGAAGAAGGAATTTAAAAATGATCTGATGCACCCTGATCATCTCTGCATGCCTGTCCCTGTCACTAAATCTAGTTCTTAGTCCCATTCTTTCAAAACTGAAGGAGAAGATCTGCCTTATGGTTAAAAAACAGCCAAAAAAAAAAAAAAGGATCTAAACACTCCCTGGGAGACTGCCAGCACTGCATAATACAGTACTCCATTCACAAAGGAATGATTGCTTATCTGTCCCTTGTTGGCTCTTTCCCATGTTTCCTAAAAACTCACCACAAAGAGAACGGGGAGCAAAATGAGTAGTGTCCAGAATTCATAATTCCTGATTAGAATTATTGATTCCATAATCATACTGTCCTTTTATCCAGTTACAGTTTCATGTAAAAGGGACACAAAGACCACTTTCAGGGAGCAGAATTTGGACTATATTTCAGTCACCATTTCAAAAACATTGCTCTCCCTTTTCAAGCACAGCTTTAAATTTCATCACTTGAATGAAATCACTGCTAAACACAAATGTTTAGGGTCATCCAATCTGCTCTTCTACCTCATGTACTTTGCCAACTTTTTCTCATTCACCACTGCCTAAATGCAGGTTTTTTTTCCATAGAAGGATATGAAAATTTATGCATACACACCCCTCCTCCCCCATCTGTCTTTCCCTTGTAATTATCTTTTTTGCTTGGCCACTTTCCTGGGAAGTGGAGGATATATTTAAAGCATCTCTGAAATCTTGAGAGGAATCCTCTAAGAGTCACTTCACAACCCAAAGTGGTGATTCTGCCACCTCCTCCAGAGACCGGTGATGCGCAGAGCAGTGAGTTTGTGTAGCAGCAATCTCTATGAGTTTTTTTCTTTGAGAAACTGCTAGAAGCTTTCCCTGTGTCCAGCAGAGCTAATGCCAGCCAGCTTCGAGATGGACCTACAGCTGCCCAGCCCAGCTAGACTCACACTGTCCAGCTGGGCTCATACACAGCAGTGGTAGCACATCTGGGATAACAGAGTTAAGAATGGAGAAAAAAAAACCCTGCACGGTAGCAGCCTGAGAATGTACGGGTGAGAATATACATGAGAAACAGCCCTGCAGACATCAAGGTCAGCAAAAAGGGAGGTAGAGGAGATGCTTCAGGCACTGGAGCAGAGATTCTCCTGCAGCCCAAGGTGAGGCAGACTGTCCCTCTGCAGTCCACAGAGGTCCACAGTAGAACAGATATCTACTGCCAGCCCATGGAGGACCCCACATCCAACGCGTGGATGCCCTGGGGAGGCTGCGAGTCTGTGGGAAGCCTGCGCTGGAGCAGGTTCCTGGTCAGACCTGTGGACCTCTGGAGAGTGGAGGCCATGGTAGATAAGTCCTCTGGCAGGACTTGTGACTCCATTGGGGAAATCACACTGGAGCAGCCTGTTTACAGAGGACTGCACACCCTGTAAGGTACACATCGTGGAGAAGTTTGTGGACAATGGTGCTCCATGAGAAGGATGCACATTGGAGAAAATCACGGACAACTCTCTCCTGTGGCAGAGACCCCAGACTGGAGCAGGGGAAGAGTGAGGAGACCTCCGCCTGAGGAGGGAGTGGCTAAAACAATGTGGGATGAAGTGCCCACAATTCCCATCCCCATCCCACTGCACTGCTGATCAGGGAGGCAGCAGGGAACACAGAAGTTAAATTGAAGAAAAGAGAGGTTGGGGGAAGGTGTTTTTATGATTTGGTTTTATTTCTCATTGCCCTGTTCTGATGTGTTTGGTAATAAATTAAACTAAGTTCCCCAAGCTGAGTCTGTTTTGTGTTATTATGGAAATTGTTGAGTGCTCTCTCATTGTCCTTATCTCAAAACATGAGCCTTTCCTTATATTTCCTCTCCCCTATGCCCCCGAGGAGGAGAGTGGGCACATGGCATCCAGCCAAGATCAACACACCACAGCCTATCAGAGCAGACCCAAAGCTGATAAATTTTTTGATGATTCTGAGGACTGAAGTTTTGGATTTCAGCATATAGTTCTCACTAAAGTCCTACCTAAAGCATCTTAATCTTTTGGGATCTGGAACAGAGGGCACTAAATACACAAACCATGTAGCTGACATTTGCCTTGGGAGTAAGTGCAGTGAGAAGCATAAGAGAAAGGAAGCTTAAAATAATGCCAGCTACCTGCTTTGAACATTAAGATAAAGGAAATGCAAGTGTCACTTTTTCAGCTTTTATATTTTATTTAAAAAATTCATTCTATTATCTCTTTTAAAATATTGGAGTTGATGCCTTAGGTTTTAGCTTTTATATTTTTCAGATTCTATACTGCCTAGTATGTAACTTTGAAACTTCATATAGCCTGTTAGCTACTGTTCTCACTTTTTGGTTAGGCATAACAAACCATCCCTGGGCCTGAACTCAAGGACATCTTATTGTCCCAGGCCCAGGCCATGTATACTGGACAAAGGGAGCAAACTTGGGGTAATTACATAGTTACCTGAAACTACCATTGGAGAATTAACCCTGATATGCAAATGGGCCAAACTTATAAAAGAGTGAAAAACTCATGATCCACCATCCACCTTGGGTGGAGGTCTCAGAGGCTTTTGACTCCCGAGGTTTGGGAGGCCCTTCAAATAAATATCTGCTTTTATTCTCTTCATCTTTTGTGGCCTCTGTTTTCAGGTAGCCACTTCAAGGAATCAGCGTAAAAATGCTAAATGTAGGAGTCAATAAAAAAAGGGAGGAAAATTAAATGTATGTGTATGACCAGAGTCTAAATCAGAAGTGCCTAGTTACTGCTGTCTACAACTTGTAGAGTAGTGTGTTTAAGAGAGAGCTACATTCACAACCACGCTGAATGAAATGTGTTTGTAGAGATATAAATAGAGATGCACTTGTCAGGATTTGCACTTTCTTAACCATTAACCTGTTACTTCAATTACTTTTGATTGTTCCTGTTTAGATGCAAGACAGGACTGTTTGCTCTAAATGTTATATTGGCTGTCAGCCACTATCATTATGGAGTGCTAAATGGACAGAGTCCATGGAATACTATATAGGAAAAGTAATAACGAATATGGACAGTCAGTATAAGCAGTACAACTTCCCTGCAGCTAAGAAGCAACCCGTTCATTAAGCCTCTGGGTTAAAAGTTCCATATTTCTTCAAAGTAAATGCAATAATTACCAAACATATTTCTGCCCCAGTCGTGCCTCAGCCACAGCTGACACATAAGGCTCAAGTGAACCCATTCACTTCAAAAAAATCTGTTTCTGGACACCCCAGACAGCGTCTTCCCAGTCCACTTGCAGTAGTGATCAGAGGACCACCCTTTTAGGAACAAACCATTTAGACCAGCACATAGTCATAAGAAATCAAGATCTGGGGAAAGCCAGCATACTGCCATAGTGAACAAGTGTTTGATAAAAAATGTCAGTCACACCAAAATAAAATCAGGGCCAAAGAGGGAAACCTGGATAAAAGTAATGGAGTAGAAAATTACTCCACAGGTATAATAATGCCTTTGTACGCAGGTGGAATACCATGTCCATTTCTGGACTATAATAGCATGAGAGGTTCATAGGCAGGAAAATGAAATGCTGAGAAAAAGATTTCTGTATAAGAAGTAAGTAATTTTAAAGAAGAATCATTTTAGGTAAGAGTTGAATTATATGGGTACATTACAAGTAGGGCTGATCAGCTTGTTTTTCTTTATCCTACCTGGAGAACAGCTCTGGAATATTCTGCATTGTCTGAAGGCTCTGCACTGAGAGGCAATACTTACTTTCACACCATGCATAAATTAACTCCTCATTGAAAAACAGCATCATGCCCAAGAGGTTTATAAGAATCAAAGTACATGTTGATATGGCTAAGGAGGACCACCATCATTACTGAACATAGTTTCACCAAAGTTAAGGAAAAACCCCTTCACTTCATGCTCAAGTGAAGAAAACAGAGACTAAAAAGCAGAAGCCAGAGAAACTTCCCTAAACATGTATGGACAGAAACTAGAATTCAATTTTTACAGCTCCGAGGAATAGTTTACTAACCTGTATAGAGCTCTAAGTTCCTACACGAATATGACCTGTGTTGTAAAGGTCTTTCTATGTAAAGAAAGTACATAAGCACATAATCAGTCTTCAATATATCAGAGTACCCCTTACACTCCCAGATCTAATGCACAATTAAGGTGCAGCACTGCTTGAGCAGTAGCCTTACCCTACCAACAAGGTGGAAAGAGCTCTGGTGCTGGAACGAGGAAATTACTGTTTTTGCTTTACCAGTATTTGCACTGGCTTCAGGTCAATAGTATTTGCAGAAAATCATTTATCTAAAAGGGATTTAGAAAAAGCTGTGTTTGTTTGTTGTTGTTTGTTTATTTTAATGTTGTTGTTGTGTTTTATCAGGTCTGCCAAGTTTCAGCTGGGGAATTATCCTAGTGATTTGGCATAAGGAAGCAAGTGGACCAAAATGTACCTAAAACTTGTCTCCCAAAAGTTGCCAAGCCAGTATTGCAAATGCTAATGTTATTTTTTTTTCCACATGCTCACAGAAGGCATAAAAGAAATGATATCTGGTGGAAAAAAGGAATATTTCTTACAAATAAAGAAATATAATATCTCTATTTTTATATTTTTTTCATTTCTCAATTTTCTTCTTACAATGTCAGGTATTGAGGATTTTTAATGATTAGTATTTTTATTATTAGATTGAAATAAAAGGGCAAAGTTGCTTTTCTGAGCACATAAAAACTAATAAACTCTTTAGCCACAGTTTAAGCTTAAAATTGAAGGAATTTTAGAGGTTTAATACATATTCTGTTTTATGTTTAGAAAAGAAATTTTCAATACGAAATAATATTCCACATTCCAGAGATCAAAGTATTTCAAGACATTGTTTGAGCTAGAAATCTCATGACTAGGGACTGCAATCTCTTCATTGTTCATTGCTCTTTGACATTCTGAGCAAAGTCATCCCTAACAGATCATAGAATCATAGAATGGTTTGTGTTGGAAGGAACCATTAATGGTCATCTCATCCACCCGAGCAAAAATACTACACCTTCATACAGTCCTAGAGTAGTCCTTAATGACACCTCTACTTCATTCTCACAAGACTGGTTATTATCTCCAGGACAATGTGCAGGGTAGTCCCAAAGTTGTGCATTTATATATGTCTATGACAGAATTTACTTGCCCATCAGCCTTCTCTTTTCTACATACAGACTCATTTACTACTGTGGTGACAAAGCTTTTGCATGTACTCCCATGGTTTTGGAGTGAACTTCACAACAGTTTTCTCCTGAAAAAAGACAGTGAGAACGTTTGTGCAAAAATAACTTTTTATTTTTTTTAATAATAGGTCTTTGGAGTAACTTAAAATTAATAATTAACATGTTAAAAAGTCCTGATGCTTTCGTTTTATTTCTTCTGCTCTCTTCTGCTCAGCTTTTATTATCTTTGTGAAGAAGTGTGTTACTTATGAAATTGTCACTTTTGAAACCTTAGGGGTTTCTTTTGCTATCTAAAATTTTTATGACTCAATAACTCCTTGAACTTCCTTTCTAGTCACCTTCAAAGGTTTTTTTTTCATGAGCTGAATATAAGATTTGTACCACGCCAGTATTTTCTTATTTTTACATGAAATACGTGATTCTGAAGAAATTCAATTTGTTGTCATTTGCTGGTTACATGCTTTTCTCTGTTGCAACTTTTCTCAATTCTCTGTGTTTGCAGAGAAATGTGTACTTTTTTATTGTCACCCCATGTTCAAATGTTTTTTTTTTCTTTTCACTTTTTAAAAATAGATTGGCCAAATCAATTTTCTTAAATGTTTTCTCAGCATGTGAATGAGACTAAAAGTCTAAATTGCTTTTCGTTTATATTAACATCTTCTTTTCTCTCTTGATGAGTGTGCTTCAGTCTCAGAAACCAATCTCCTGTATTTTCATTTGCTTCGCACTTCATTCCATATGCTGTTCTGGTAGCCTCTCCATTGTTTCAGAATAAGACAAAAGTTTCTCACTACAATCTAAATCGCATAAACATTTCCGTTGCTTGCTGAAGGGTAATTGTCAGAACATCCTCAGTGATCTGCGTGTCAGACTCTTAAGACCTTAATTTGCTCATTGAAGGGGTATGGTAAACCAGAAATTTCTCTAGAAGTTTTATAAATGGGGGATACATCATTTAAATGATCCATTTATCTTTCAAGAATAGTATAAGTCTCTGACAAAGTGTCTCTTCAGAGCTGGGCACTGATTTTTCTTAGTTATTTTTATGTTTTTTAGGATGCGATAATGATATGAGGCTCATTTCTCCTAGTTCCCTTGAAAGTGGGAAACATATTTTTTCTGTTCATCATTCCTCTCATTTTAACAAGTGAGTGAATGCATTCACTTTTATAGATAATCACATTTTTACATCAGCACAATATGTAATGTTGTACAGTGACATGTGTCTTAGGAACATGGAAAGATAGGAATGGAAGTTGTTTGGGCTGAATTGTTCTTTCAATCCCACATCCTGCCTCTCAGAGCACACAGGTTTTAAGGAATATTCCTTAAGGAATTAAAGTGCAGGAATATTTATCGGGGACAACTATAAAAATCATTGCCTGCAGTAAGAAGTCTGTCTGCATTAGTGAATATTATTCTGTGACTGGAGACACAATGATTTTATAAATTACTATATCTACTGCAGAAAGGTCAACAAAGATGTTTAGGGCCTCTCTGCAACCTGAGAGATGTCTAAACCATGACAGAAATGGGGTCTGTTCTTCTTCCCACCTACATGGTGCCAGTGATGAGCTAAACCTTAAAGTTCAGAGGCAATGATTTTGTGTACTAAATTTGCAAATTTACCCCCCTCAAGGTTATGTTGGTTGACTTTCAGCTTCATTGTAGACTTATTTATTCCTACATTAGGAGAAAAATAGGAAAAACTGTAAAGAAAAATATCTCCAATTTTTTCCTACGGCATTCAGTATCTTAAATAATCCTGCAATATCTTTTTAAATTCATCTCTTTCCCAAGTGAGACAATCTCAGTCTTGGTAATCTGTCATCACAGAAATTGTGCCATGCTCTTGGTAATTTTTATCCCCTATTTCTACATCTTCTTTATCTCTTTTTCAAATAGATTGACCAGGACTGAGCACCTATTGTAGCTGAGGATATATCACTGACATTAATAATACTCTCAGAAAGACACTGTGCCCCATGCTTTTACATTGTAACATCTTATTTGTTGCTTTGTTGTTTTTTTTTTTTACCACTGCTGTACATAATTTAATCTCACAATATTTACCGTAAATTAGGAAAGCAGAATCCACTTGATTTTTTCGACTAGGTCCTTAGGATCTGCTATATTACCTTACACACAATACAGTATTTCATCTGTCATCATGTTGCTCATTTTAGTCTCTGTCATTCCCTGCCCTTTCACTTACTTTAGGATTTATCATATTTTAAAAATTGCTGTTTTCTTCTTCTCCTCCATTTCAGAAGCCTGTTCCATATCATTAACACTAAAACTACCCTGTTGCAGGCTGCTTGTTAAAGGAAATGGTCAACAGGGACAGAGTTCCCTAAGAAATTCCTGATTCAACACTGCCCATAATAAACTTATCTTGAGTTTAATTTGTGTGGTGCAGGTGTGAAAATCTGATGTTATCCAGAAACCTAGCAGTGTGCCAGACCCTGTCAAACTAGTAAAGCACTCGTATACCTAGAGGGATAGCCTGGAGATATGTGAAGATACACGTGACAGTGCCACCTAGAGTGTCTGCTTTTTGGGTCACTGTGAAAAGGTATTCCTGACTCACTGATAACCCAGGCAGGATGACACACAAGGGGTTTTTTTTCTGTTCAGCATCTGTTACGGTGTTTCCTCTATGACTCATTTGCTACAAAACTTCAGAGCTGCCGTCAAAATTGTTCTTCCTCCTCAAAAACCTTTGGAGTTGTCATTCCTTTTTTAAAAGCATGTTGGCTTAACAAAGTCTGGTTTGTGGGGGCAGGAGAAAAGTTTCTCCAAACTTCTGTGTCCGGCACAGAGCCAATCTGAAGGCCCTGAAACCACTGAAGGCCGTGGTGAGGGCCGGGTTACTAGCCCAATTAGACAAGTTGGTAATGCCTCTGTGATGACACATTTAAGAAAGGAAAAACCACAAGATGCTCTCTTTCTTGCTCCCCTCCAAGGGATGACCAGGGGGGTCCCAGGCCCCTTCCTGGAGAGGGCTGCCAGGCCCTTCCCAGTGCGGCAGCCCAGGCCTTGCAGCCAGGAGGGGCCATCCTGGCACCTCGAGCGGACACACAGCCAAGGCTGTGTGGCCAGGACCAGCACCAGGAGCTCCCATGTGGCCGAAGTGTCGCGGCCACTGCCATCTCAGCATGGCTAGCAATGAACTTTTTTCCCTTAGCTACTTTTTAACCACCCATGCTGTGGACAGAAAGGCAGGAGTGGCAACAACTTTTTGCTTTTAAGTGGCCCATATGAAGAGAGGCACTGGGTAGAGCCGGAGGCCTGTGTGGCCTATGCAGTGCTGGCAGGGACCACATGGCCAGCAGTGAGAGACATGGCGAACAATTCCCTGATGCAGACCCTGGACAAAATCAACCTCTCGGCTACAACTTACAGACACCAACTTTCTTCCAGATCAGAGAAAAAGGAAAACTGGGGACACATGAGGAAAACCAACATGATGGCATGTGGAAGGTCATTGGAAAAAAGGGAGAGGGAGGAGGTGCTCCGAATGCCAGAGCTGAGATTCTCTTGCAAGCCATGGTGAGAACTATAATACAACAGACTGTTTCCCTATAATTCATGAGGTGCATGGGGGGTGCAGAGATCCACACGCAGCCCATTAGGAAGAGTAGTCACACTGGAGCGCATGGATGCTGAAAAGCTGTAACCTACTGAGGAACTTGGCCATAGGGAGATGACCCTTGCTTTTAGAGACTGAGGAAGAGAGCCTTTTCTTCCAAACTAGAAAAGTTCATCCTTAAAAGACAAAACCCCATGAACTAAAATGACCCACACTAGGCAGTTGTAGGAAGACTGCAAAGTTTGCAAAGAATTATCTCCCATGGGAAGGATCCCATGGCACAGCAGAAGAAATTCTTCTCCTTAAACATACTGAAGAAGGACTCTTAAGAAATGAAACAGTGACCAAAACCTCATGATAGTTTCCTTGTGCAGTTGGTAGAAAGAGGGAGAGACTGGGGAAGAAAGGTGTTCTGAAAGTTTGCTTTGGTTCTCATTACGGTTATTACTTTTAATTCTTAAGATTTTAATTACTTTTAATTATTAAGATTTAATAACAAATCTTCTTTATACTGTTTAAGTTTTGAACCTGTTTTGCCTTAAAGTTTTTTTTTAATAATCCTTATTTCAACTCATGAAAATGAAGTTTTCAATTTCCCCTCCTCTCCTTAGCTATAGCAGAGGAAAATGACTGACTAGTTTTTTCATGGGTGTTTAACCATCTGGCACTTAACCAGATTCAAACTGTGACAAAAGCAATCAATTTTTATTAAAAAAGTATTCTCATTAGAAAACAAAATTAAAAGAAACAAAGTGTCTTCCTTTACTTCTTAAAAGAAAAAAAAAAGTGTGTGTATTTGAATATATAGAATATTTGCTGTTTACCTTATTCGCCTTGATTTTCATTTAAATGAAAGAACTTTTCCGGGGTTTTTTTTGGTAGGGACATTTGATGTTAAGGTTTTTTGCTATACACCATGGAATGCTGTTAACAAAACCTGACAACATTCTGAGTTTCTACAAAATATATTATCATCATTCTTGTATGTCTGAGGTTAGATTATTTCTACATAGTCTTACTATGCATCCTAATGGTAGTTCTGTTGTTGGCTTTGGTATCTCACTCTTGTAAGTGCAATTCTGAATCAATGGGTGTTAACATCTCACCCTTGTTGGGGGTTGGTTTGACATATATGCTGATTTCTGCAGCCCAACCCAAAATTTAGTCTTCAGTCATGTACCAGTCTCAGATGGTACAAATTTGCATCTATTTTGACATTCATATTTCCAAAAGGAGAAAACATAAAATAGCTCATGAAAACATGTAAATAGTTAATGGAACATATGCTCCCTTTGCACTAAGAAGATTTTATTAAATATAATGTTAGTCATGAAGAAAATCTACAATTCTAAATTCCTTAAAAGGAGTAGTAAATTTTATATAGCAAATTGAAGGAAATAAGAATAATGTTTACATTGATAAAAAAATCATAATTACGTTTCTATTGCCACCTTCAAACAAGGTTAAAAATAGCATCCTAGAAAAGGGCTAGACTGTGTAAGCATCTTCTGCTCTTTAATTCCCAAGACACACATTGACTTTGCAAAGGCTGAGGTTGGTATAGATCATCCAGTCCTGCAGTCTTGGACATACACCTCTGACATGCTGAGAGAACCTTGATTTCCCCTATAAGGCTATAAGCTGCTTAATGATTTTCAACCAAAAAAATCGATAGCTTCTTAGAGAGCTTCCAAGATCTAGATTTTCCTTATTTTATCTGACAAGGTTTCATGATGAAAATAAAACCAATCTTTGAAATGAACAAGTAATGGTGTTGAAATTTGTCTTAAATTGAGAACAACTGGAATTTAGAAGAGAAAAGTCAGAGTTACTTTCAAGTTTGGTTAAATCATTGAAAATTTTTCTTCTTTATGGTCCTATGTTACAATGTAAGATGTGAGCAACATTACATATTCCATTATCATCTCCACAAGCTGTTAAAGCAGGTGGGGCAGTATTCATTATCTCCTACCACAACTCATCCTTGATAACTCCCTCTGGGAGCTATCTCTGTTTTATGTGCCATCAAGGACCCTATGCCTCACAGAATTCCATCAGCCCACTGTGGGATGCCCTGCCCAGGGGGAGGAGCCAAGCACTCCCACCTGGATATAATCTGAGATTTGGAACAGCACAAACAGCCCTTACCTACTGAACTCCCAGAGGACAAGAGCTACCTCTGGACCTTCAGGTGAAGACCAGACCCTACTACAGGATCACTGCTTCAACAGAACCACTTTATTGGGACTGCCACCACCACCCTGACTAACAGGGTGTGAGGTCATATCCCACTCTGTCAGAGTTCTTTTACTGTTGCATTTAATTTAATTTTCCTATTAAATTATAATTCTGACTCATGATCTCCTAGTGGTTTGTTTTCAAATGAATACATTTATTTTTTCATTGTCTTTCCTTTTAAGAACTACTGAAAAAAAGAACAAAATAAGGCCCAAAGATTAGACAAGAATTATTGATAGATACCAGAACTCCTAATCCCTTCTTCTCTGTTAGCTTTAAGAGCTGAGGAAGGGAAGGGAAGTCAGTCTTGTACTTTTGTAGTGACCAGCTCAATGAGTGCTCTTCAGTTTCGTTTTGCCACAAGTTACATCAGCAACCAGAGCAGTGCTGCTGCTGCTCCAAGCTATCTGATGCTATGGATATCATATTATAAGTATCCTTTTGTTGGCTCAGTTAATAAAATACACCTGTAGACCAGATATGAAGAATAAAAGATCTTTTTCTCTGAGTTTTACGGACAACCAAGTGTTAAATGTGAAAACCATTCTGATTTTTTTTCAGTCAGGATTAAAATTCAAGTGAAAGAATTAACCTATCTGCCTCTACACTCCACAGGGATTTTTATTATTCAGATTTATTCATTAGAAGATTTGCTATTCATGCTTGCTCTATTTGCTTTCATTAAATGTTTGGCGTTATATATCTTCCTATTGCATTGCTAACTAAAACATAAAATATCTTAGTGCTGTGATATAAAATTCATATATCCCGACCAATATAAATGGTATATTCTTTCAATAGAAAATATAGGGAGTAAAAAATACCACACAAATATAAATTTTAAAAAGAAAAAAATAGTGAAGATTTTTGTGGTTCTTGAAGTGTAAATTTCTTCTTACAGTAATACACATGCTGCTCCTGCATCCTGATTTGTATTTTGAAATACTGCAATTATTTTCTTTTTCATTCATTAAACACATTTACAAAACCCACAGTTTATTCAAATAGATATAAATGTATTCTTCTTGTTTCATAGGCAACAGAATAAATGCAGTTCCCAGTATGATGCAAAACCCATTTACTCGATGCTTCTATGAACCCATTAAAAAGTCATGGAAAACAGTTGTTAGAGAAAAAAGTCCTCCAGCTGTTGTTCCCTCACCATGAAACTGATTTTCAAAAAGTTATTTGAAGTGTTGTTCTCTTCATTTGAGCTAATTGCCTGGCAGGGCAATTCTGTACCAAGGTCACAGCCTTCTCCTGGGCTGGCTGCGTGATCTGCCCATCCATGTGCTTGGATGATCCCTCTTTTGGCTGGGGTTAATCCTTAACTAAATACCTGGGCTCAAACCTTGCAGGTTTTGGGTCTGGCTGCTGTATGGCATACACTTTAGGGCAGGCTCCCTATCTCCTTTACTGCAGGGCTGGATGCTGGTCTGAGTAACTAACTGGTGTCCCTATGCAAAGTCTTGGGCAATTGAATTTTCAAGTCTCTTGTACCTGCCCTATGGCCTGCCCCCAATGCTGTGTGCTCAGCATAGGCACCTTCCTCAAAAGAGTCACATTTTTTCCTTCAGCAAGGGAAGGCAGGATTTGCTGGCAGCAATACGGACACAAAGCTCCAGATCCCAGGACCAAGCTGTGCTATCAGCCATTTCTAGGGTCATTAGGCAGCACTCATAGATGTAACCTTTGTCTTACGTCTCATCCTGGATTTTAAGGAGCAGAGACACTGACATGAAATGATAAATTATAACAATCTAATTTATATGACAGTGATATCCCTGGTGATATCCTACTCACTCAGCCTAGGATGTTCAGCAATTTCTGTAGATATCTAACCTTGCATCATCACGTCCTTCTCCTCTCAGGTTTTCTCCTACCCTCCACAGCCTCACAGTGTCACGCTGTCAGCATAACTACATCTCCTCAATCAATCACAGAAGAGGTTTGAACTCCAGTCGGTGCTCTCAAATAACAACTCCTGGTCAGCAAATACAAGTGGGGCCAAGCTTAAAGTGCTATTCAGGAAGAAGAGATGTATCAAGGTGAAGCTGTTTAACCCTCATTAACTTCTCAGCAATCTGAGAGTTTGTTCTCATAAAGCTTAGGACAAACCCTTTCTAAACAGCTTTGTGAAAACACACAAAGGCATGTGGGGAGCAGTCAGCCTTCTGGTGCAGCCTTGACAGCCCTGTGTTCGGGCCACTGGCTGGCCAGGCAGGACTGGCCAAGTTAGTGCTCACCCTGCACCTCATCTTCATACACTTGGGTTGAAACAGCTCTAAATTGGATGGTCTTTGGTGCTCCGATTTTCCTAACCCTTTTCCCTGTGCTTTCTATCTGCCTGCTTCCTCACTGGTGAGAGATATATAAGGGCAGGGCTGTCCACAGACTGCTTTCCCAGGATAATGAAGGCTGTAATGGATCAAGCAGCATTAATGACGAGCAGTGAAATGGCACTCAGGCACCCCCTCCCCATCCAACCCAGAGCTGTGATTAATGTTAATAGGACTCCGTGCCCCTCTCCTCCACACACACAGAGATCTCATGTCACAGGAAGCATCAGACAGCCCTCCTCAGGGCACTATGCTCAGTTTCACTCCTTCTGACATGTACCCAGCAGATCAAAGGTCAGAGCAAATAGAAAATCTCTGTTATTTACTCCTTAAGCAAATTTTCAGCAGTCATTGTCACCTATTTTGCTTCATTAACGTGAAAGCAGCAAGGCCAGCTAAAAGGAGAACCTTCTTCTAAAAAGATAAAAAGGAAAAAAAAAAAAAAAAGAAAACCAAAATAATTTTAAATTCAATAATGCTAACTATACGTCACCTCAAAATGAAAATTTTAGTGCCTTTAAAAAATTAAATGAAAAGAAACAATCCCTGTATTCTTCAAGCATTTTTGTGAGAGTGGTCAGATATTTTGGAAGATTCATTTGAGTTATTTTGTCACCCTCTTTTTTTTTCCTGCTTTAATAGGGTTGAGGGAAACTCTCATACTAGTGATAACAGAAAGTGAAGTCTGTTATGCAAGAGACATTTATTCTAGTCACAGGCTGAGCTATATTTTCTAGGAAGTTTCACACATGAAAATATGAGGTTGCTTAAATTCCAGGACAACCTCAGTTAGTGCTGCTGTTCATCTGAATTATTGCCCACTTTTGAAAAAGGAACCCATAAACCAAAGTCCAGACTGAGGAAGAAACCTACATACAGGCCATGGCCACTTTGCTGTGGAGCTGATACAACTCAAAGCCCAGGATGTTTCCTGAGAGGAGCAGGACAAATCTCCATCATAGAATAGCCAGTGGTGTTGAGATGTCTCAGATCTGGAGACAGGCGAAAGTTTTTCTTCTGGAGCCTGTGCCTAGCATGAGCATTAATTCCTGAAGAGCACAAATATTTCCTTTAAACTTATTAATCAGATGTCACCAGAGACCATAATGTAGATCTCAAAGGTTTGTATTGTAGCTCAAATTCAGTCAGTTATACTGTCGTTCTTGGCAAAGTGTGCAATTATTGATATTGTTTTGTGTTTTATAAAATAAATTACATAATTTTGAGAAAATCACAGGAAATTTGGCAAAGTATATTCATTAATATATTCCAAATTTGAATAACAGACCACATCTGTAAATTGGATACTTCCCAACTAATTAGAATGTTTCTTCAAAGATCATCTAAAGGTTTTATACAAGGGAAGAGGGTTATTACCTCCCAACAGGAAAAATATACTGACCTGCCATGACACTCACAAAGAATATCTCTAGATTAATACTGTATGTATGCTTGGTCTGTGCTTTTTACCAGAGATAATCAGGAAGAAGGAGTTGAGGTGAATGAGAATAAGGTTCCCAAAGGGCCAGGAAGGAGCAAGGAAAGAGGACCCCTGGCAGTAAGTGCAAAATGCAAATTGCTACTAGACAACACAAAGTCTAACCAAAGAAAGGGAAAATTAGATAACAATGCCAGAAAAGGAAAGATGCCTTAGGGGCTTCCATGTGGCATAACAGAAACACAGAAAAGGTGGTAACACAACTCAGAAGTGTACAGGAGGACAGCTATCCAAGCAGAGGAGACTAAGAGGGAAGGATGGAAAACAGAGTAAAAAATTGAAAAGGAAGATGGAAACCGAAGACAAAAAAAACCAAACCAACAATCCACCAACAAAAAAATCCTCAAAAACCTCAGAAGTGTGTGAATCACAGGGGAGAAGGAAGAAAGTAAAAATAATGGAGACAAATGGCCCATCAGTATCAGCAGAATCATGAATCACCTGAGCTGTAAACCACTGTGGTACCAAATCTGTCAGGTGATTGTACAATGAGTGGGCATCTCAATAAAAGTGCTGGCAGGAGATCAGTATGCCAAAAGAGCCAGGTTCATCTTTTACATGACTCCAGTGAACTTGCTAGATTTGTGCTTGGGTTGAAATGTGCCCCAGGAGGTCAGTTGCTCAGAAGACTTCAGATCAATACGCAAAAGGGTGGATAATTGATATGGCAGTTCATAAATGGGAGTTTTATGGTAATAACAATGATCTCTAGGTAATTAAATCATCTGTATGGCAGCAAATCAACAGCAGCAGATGACTGTAGCAAACCACAATGGATTATCCTAGAATGAAATATAAGAAAATTATACTCCTTTCAAATTCTATTAGCCACAAACAATTAAAATGACCTTAGATAGAAACTGGACACAGATGTTTAAAACAAATTAAATGGCAAAATAATGAAAAACAAGTGGATGTAGCAGTAGACAGGTTATCAGAACAGATAATATGAAATTTGAATGATTCACAAGAAAGGAAAAGTGGGAAGGGCAAGGAATGCGGGTCAGCATATCACAGCAGGCACAGGACAGGCCACACGGGCTCTGCTGCCAAAAGCTGTAGGAAATGTAACTTTGTTACCACAACTACCACCTGTGCTGGGTGAGTGTGCAAAGATGAGTGGGTTTAGGGCCTCCCTGGAAGGGGGGATGCAGTATTTGGCACAGAAGGATTGCCAGGGTGGTTGATGTGGCTGGCAAGGACCTGGGGTCCTTCTGCAGCTCCCTCTGCAATGCTGCCATCCAGCCTGGGTGCTGGGTGCCACACTGGGCCACCACTGGTGACCAAAAATTATTTCTGTGAGGGCAGGAAAAACACTGGTCTCCTCCCTCTCCCTTTCACTGAATAGAGCTACTATTCGACCAGCTTTAGCAAACTATATTTCCTAGTTAATATCTTTACTGAGAAAATTTTCTGAGATCTTTTTGCTCTCTTCTCTCAAACCAGCAAACAGTGAACACATATGGATAAATTCTTATGTAAATCATGTGTGTCCCCAGTGAAGTTCCCATGGCACCAATTTTCAGGCTATGAGGGCAGTAGATGCTCAGCTCCAGCCCTGCCTCCATGCAAAGCTGCCTGCAATCACCCTGAGGTGCCATTTCTGGCTCCCTGTAAATGTGCCAAGTCACCAACTTACTGACAAATGTGACAGACACTTTCATTGCTGTAGTCAGTGCCATTCCTGTGTGAGATGGAAAGTCATTCCTACCTCTCTTCTTCATCCCACTGGCTGCGGAAGGATATTAAAAGGCTGCCAGTGGCACATGCCAGTGCTAAAATACCTCAAGGTAAAGACACTAATGAGATTTGGAAGTTTAAAATTACCTTTGCCTCATTCAGAGCAGAGGTTTGCTAAAAGTTTTACTATCATTTCAACCAGGACAGTACCCTGCCCATGTGTGCTAGTGTGGGCATCAAACCTATATTTTCTTCATCCTCAGAGAAATTCAAATAATGAAGTGACTGGGTAACAGAGGTAGAGCTATCCCTTTTCTTCTGACTGATATGTGAACTGAATTGTAATAGGTTCATAAAATGAAATAAATGATTTAAAACTACCTGCAATGTTTTTTACTGAATTAAATAGTCATATCCATCCTTTTTTGACATGACAAAGAGAGCAGGGTCAAGGCTTGGGAAGGGCAAGGAACGAGGAGGAGAGAAAAACACAAAAATATATATTGTTGGTTTAATCCAAAGAGTTTTTTGAGGTAGCAAGCAAACTGAAACATTCCTTGGCATTTTCCCCTCTGTATGTTTTTCTTCCACAGCACAGGTTGAAATTGATAACCACACGGATACAATGTATAGTAATATTTTTTATAAAGCAGAGGGCCTAGAATTTTTTTGTGAAAATTAGAAATGTCTCTAATCCTGAACATTTTTCCAAGACAAATCTTTTTTTGAAAAGAAAACTTATTGACTCGCATTTTTTGTCTCTGTCTAGTACTTCCCAACTAATACTTCTGTATTTCTTTCAGCTTTTTCATCATCTGAACCCAGAAATAAGCTCCTACCAGCAGAGGAACCACAGACCACCTCAGTGGCATGTTGCAGTGCTTTCTGTGTTCAGTGTGCTCCCGTTGCAGCTTTTGTTTTTGCATATGTGTGCTCTGCTGCCAGCCATGGGGTATTTTTGGCTGCAGGCCAAAGTATTGTAGTGCAGAGACACGTACCTCCAGAGATTCACACTGGGACTGAAAAGCAGGAAGAGAGGGCAGCAAGATGGTGGACATCAAGCAGCGTGGTCCAATTGCCCTAGAGGCATGCCTCTAGAAACTGGGTGATATATCCTGGTTTAGGGAGGCTGTGAGTAATGGTATATACTAATAAAGATATTTTTTAATCTTTTTATTAATAAAGATTCTTTTTCTCCACAGTCTCTGTTTCAGTCTTTTTCTTCTAGCTATCCACTCAATCCAATCCTACCACGGGCAGGTCTCACCGAGGCTCTCAAACCTTCACCATCTGCTCCACAGGAAACTTTCCCCCCAGTTTTAACTGGGCATTGCCTGTGTAGAGTGTTGCTTTGATGGAAGGCAATATATAAGCAGCACTACCTGGAAGAAATAAAGGCAAATAAACTACACACAGCAACCATTAAGGTACCTTTTACTAAAATCTGGGGAAAGATTCAGTGAAGGCATATCAAAGGATGGGTCTGTCTTTGCCGTAATGGCACACTCTATTTCACAAAGACAGAAAAGAAACAAAGCTGACAAGCTAAATATTTCTCTGCTATCTTTAGTAGCTCCAAGACTGATGGTACATTTTGATTTCAGATCCCTAGAACACATGTGGACTTGCTGTGGACAATTGATTTTGGAATGATAAAGGGAGAAGAATCATGAAGTTTATGTGTTTGCAATTAAGTGAATATCAGACCTGCTGGGATAAACAATCAGAAGTGTTAGTGTAGAACTCTCTAATATGTTAAGTTTAAGAGTTAAATCCAAAAAGACTATTTTTTAAACATTTAACCTTCAGGTGTGGCCATCAAACTTTTCCAGTGGTAGCTGGACATTGCTCCCACTGAAGTGAGTAGAAATAATCTTGTTGTGCAATGCGGTTCTGAAAAATTGCAGCCCCAAAGCTGCTTTTCTAATGAATACAAGCAAATTTAAAGTCATTTTTAAAAATCGATCCCATTTAATTTAATAGGACAGGATGACCCATTTGGAAACAACCTAAAGAACCTGCAGTAGATAAACAGCTCTACAGGGCTTCCTTTAAAATTTCATAAGCAAGACTGTCATAGCTTTTATTTAATTAAATCATAGTATATTCTTTTATACCACCATAAAGCACTGCAAGAATCTCCAGACTCCAGCTGAGAATAATTTAATTTCCTCAGATAAAGGCTGCCTTTTCCAGATTCCTTTGCAAGTTTAAGAATCACAGACGCCATTAATGCTTGAAGAAGGCTATCAGCACCCCTTAGAAAGGGATTCACAGAAATCTAATGCTAGGTACAGTTGTAAGGGTCTCCAAATCATACAGGTTTTCCTTCCTTATGTGACAGACACTCTGCAGCAGCTAATATGAATACGAAAGAAGGATTGAAATCTCATTTTTCTCTCCTTTGCTCTGAAATCCATTCTTGTAGCACCCATTGAATTTACAAGTATTTGAATATTTCGTAATGAAGAATCCCCATAATTTCAACTCCACTTGTTCAATTAGTGTTCTGTTTGTAGGAATTATTGGTACAACAAAGAATGGAAAAAAATTATTAATAAATAGGCTTTCATTATTTGGTCTAGTGGAGTTCATTTGGTTGTTTTGAAAATACCAAATTCAATTTTTTCATCTGAAGTGATAAGAGCAAGATTTCACAAATCCAATATCAGAAGAGAAATAAAAATACTGAACTAGAAACATACAGAAAACTACGGTATTTTCTTATTTATTTGGATTACACTTTTTTCTGGTGGATTCAGCCAAGTTCAAGTTCACGTTGTATGCTGTTCCAAAGCTAAAACACCAGCTCAAGCTTGTCTGGTCGTAGTAGAAAAGATGGTTTAATACAGGTCTTATATAGTGCAGAAATAAAGTGCAGAAATTAGACCAAATGTGTTAATCACAGCAGATTGCCATTGCTGTGACATACACATCACAGGTTTTATGAGTTTGGATTCAAGGGTTTTCCCAGACTGCTTGCTTTCCATTTTTGCTGTAATGTACCTCTTTGTTGTTGAGGCTTCCTCCCCCTGCCCCTTCCTCTGCTCTTCAGTCTCAAATTACATCTTTGCACTTTTTTCCCTTGTGTTATCCTGCTTCTGCCCCCTATGCTGTTACAGCCTTTTACACCCATCTTTGGTGAGTTGCTTTCACACGTCAGTGAAACAGATTTCTCTTTGGAGGCCATTTTTAAGCATGAATCTTTAGCTTAAATGTAACAATTTCCTAAAGCATAAATACCTTAATAGCAAGTAAGTTCCTCAGCAGGAACCTGAACACATGAATGCAGAAGCTGCCAGACACAAAGCATTTAAGACTAAGTCCCAGTAAGTTCCAGTAAGCTGCACACACACACACACATGGAATAATTATAGTAATAACAATAACAACGACAAAAGCAGCTTGGCTGAACGTAAAATTTTCTCATTCAGGATTTAGAACTCAGTCACTGAATGAATGATGTAGATATAAAAAAGGAAATCTCAGAAGAAGGATCTTGAGAGGACTTATAGCCATGCTTACAGCTTGTGTATTCATGAAACACCAGGGTATTTAAATCTTCATGAAAATATTTGTGAGGCTGAGGCCTTGTTATGAAAGTTTGTGATTACCAAGGTATTTATAGATGTTAAAATTCAGCGTTTAGCAATTTGATATACTACTGCTGTTCGTAACAAACAATTATGATTGGTTTTGCAAAGCTACTTAAAGTCTTAATGTGACTTTAAATCCTTGGGAAAATGTTGAAACACCACATTCTATTCCTTGTTGAATTCAAGCTAGTTCTAAATCTCCAGTCTGCTGGTGGGACTGTTCCAGGAAGAAATTGCAGGCCATCTGTCTTTTATGAAAAATTAAGCTCAAAATGTTCAACTTTTAGAGAATCACTGTGGAAAATTCCTTTACTGATTAGCCATTCACATTACTAGGTCCTACTATATGAAGGCTTTTAAGTACAGACTGGTTTTTTTTATGGGACTTCAATAGATGTTTGAAGCTGATTGTATGGTTATGTCATTTCTTATACAAGGAAGTTTTCTTGTATAAGGATTTATAAAAGCACAAAAGAAATGCAGATGCAACTTTCTCAAAGGTGGCTTTCTTATTTTGTCAATAGTATAAATATGTCCTAATTGGACTGGTGATTAGCAGCCCAGTGCTGCAAAAGTGGAACTTGATCAAACCAACTTTACTGCTGGAAGGGGTATGCCCATCTTTCTGTAGATAATTTACACATATTTTTGTATGAAATTTAGTCACCAAACCAGTGAAAATGTTAAGTGCCTGTTTGGTATTTGCAGAAGCCAAGTATGGGCTATCAATAGCAGTTGACATTATGCAGTAGTGCTATCCATATTGCTGCATGTGTAATGACAGCTTCAAGATGTGTATGGACTTACCTGCATTAGCAGCAATGATCTTTGTACACTTGTTACCAGGGGGGATGATCTCAGAAAACTGAAAGGGGAAAAAGAAGGAGTGATCCTCTTTCAATGAAAACTCGAAATCTAGGAAAAACACCAGAAAAAGTAAATAAAAGCTATTTTAAAGCATCTGCAATGTGATAAATTGGGAAAAAATAGTTACTGTGAATTTTTGAAGATGAATGGGGGCCCAAGGAGACACAGTCATTTTGACAAGGTAGCTATCCTGTTTTGAAGCTTAGAAGGCATATGTGACACACCTGAACTTATTAAGACTTTTGACATGACCTGCATGATACTCCTGGAAATGCATTGATCAGGTATTACCTAGATGCAACATCTGTGTTAATGGGTAGTTGAACCACTCTGCTTATTAAATGGAAAGCTATGTGTCTCTGTCAAAATGCCAGAACATCTCTCTTGGGATTCCACAACTGATGTATTCTGTTTTGGCAAGGTTCTTTTCTTAGTTTTAGTAATATTTTTACATGATATCAGACTGCAGTGGGGGAAGAAATATAATGTTCCTTTTGGAGAATTGAGTCTGACTTTAAAAGTGTCTTATAAACTAAAGATATTTTTTCAAACCAACAAGCTGAAAGAACAAAATGCTTCATGTAGGAAATAGAAACATGTAGAAATACCCAACAGGGAAATATGGCATGGCAGCACTACTTCACAAAAGGCCATGGCGGTGCTATTGAAGTATCAAATGGGAATAATTAAGGAATATGAATCTGTCACAAAAGAAACCAGATCTTGTTCTTGCATATATTAATGGTCATATGGAAGTTCCATATGGAAGATAGAAGGCAGCATTATTTTATGTTACAGCTGAAGGTGTAGTCTGATGTTTAGTTCTGAATATTATACTTCAGGTAAGAAGCAGCTGAATCAAAGATACTCTAGGAGAGAGACATAGATGTTACATAAGGTTTAATAATTCCAAGGAAAAACAGAAGGAGCTAGATTAGTTTAGTAAAAAAAGAAGAAGGATCAAAGCAGTATATCAAGTTATTCATTGATCACCAGATGTAAAATAAGAGAACAGATTGATAGTTTTTTTTCATTTTTTATACTAGAAAAAGTCTTCATTTGTAGTAGACATGTTTTCTGTCTCTTCTAGAGGGAAAGGGAAGGGCTGCACCAAAACAGGAACTGTGAGATCACCTGAACTGGATGTTTTCTTGAGTTTAAAACACTGAGTAAAAGGAGCACACATTTGCTTAATTTTTCCTGAGAGGGATGGACTAACTGACCTTTCACAGCTCCCTAGAATTATAGTTTACATTTAAATATTTCAAATTTAAAAATTTTAACTCTCACTAATTTCTTTTTTTATTCCCTCATCTTTTGTCTTATTTCCTAGTGAATGAGGCTCATGTGCCTATGCTCTCTCTTTGAACATCTACCTTTGATTACATCTCTTCTCAATGATTTACTGAACTCTGTTGACCACTTCAAAATAAATCGGAAAGTGTAGAAGGAATCTGTACCTGGACAGAAGACAGAGATCAGAGCCAGGAAGGACTCAGCTGCTGGATGCTCCACAGGGCAGTAATGTAGCTGATCAGTTTTCGTGTTTGCCGCTCAACCACTTGCCGTGCATGTGGTCCCAGGGCAGCTATAGCATGACCCTCTTGGCTTGGTGATGGCATCACAGAGGAGAGCTGGATGGAAAAAAGAGGAGCTGAGCCATGGTAGGGTGAAGGATGAAATTGCAGCAGGTCATGCCCAAGCAGCCAAGTTTTAGGGTTTCACAATACTCTTCCCACCCAAATCCCACAAAACTTTATGATACAGCCCAAGGGGCTGGTGTTGGGCTCCCTGCCTGCTGGAGATGCAGAAGCTCAGGGCAACAAACAGTGCCACAGGCTGGCATGGAAAGGCTGAAACACTGCAGTTCAGAAAGTGGTAAAAACCCTAAAGATTCCCATTCTCTGGCCTATTTTAGCAAACAGCTGGTTCAGCTGGCAAGAAATGCATTTGTGATTACAAAGTAGGGTCTCTTAAAAAATTACTAATTCTTTTTCTCAGAATTCAAATATATTAGTGGAGCTGGATTCCTGATTTTGTGACAATTATGAGAATATTGAATCTCTGCTACAGGAGATCACACAGACAGCTAAATTGAACAATAGAATGATACAGGAAAACCACTCCATGAATAGAAAAAGGCCAATTATTATAGCAGAAAATTGTTTAGAGAAGCATCGTCTCAGCATCTTAAACAATCACTTGGGAACCACTAGCTTTGCACTATGTGAGAGGTAATTCTTCTCAGTCCAAAGTGACACGGACATTGATTTAAAAAGCAATTACAGCTGGAATCAACAGTTTGCTTGAGTTCGGAGCAGAAAATTATAGCATAAACCAAATCAGTGATTGTGATTCTAGTCCTGAGCACAAGGAAGCAAAAAAGAAGGTAAATAATTGTGACAGGGGAAAAAAACCCCAAACCAGCATTTAACTGTATTCCTGACACTGTTGGAATTGCATAACCAGAAAAGTCTAGATTTGGGAAGAGTGCATATCGAATTTCTCGACAAAAAGCATAGAAAAAGCTGAAAAATAGTAGAATCTTTTTGGAAAGCCTGGAAAAACTAGTCATTGGCTTGAAACTTGGCTAAATAAATTCTGAAATAGAGACTAGGAAGGACCACAAAGAAGCAGTGTCAACAGTAATAAAGCATAAGAGAAATACAGGAAAGGTGGGAAGGAATTTGTAAACAGACAGAAAGCGATAAGAAAATTACAAAATAATTTAATATAGGAGACATAGATAGTCTGAGGAGAGAAGATGAATCCCAGGAAACAGTTGAGAATAACAGGTGCAGTTAGAGAGGATGAGGGCATAGAAAAAAAGAAAAAATATTTTAAGCACAAATTTTTGCTTCACATTATATGGAGAGATGTCTTCCTTTAACTCCTTTTCTTAGGAAATGAGATCAAAATCTTATTACAGTTTGAGGCATCAATTGAAAAGATTCCAAAACAGACCTAATCTAGAAAAGAATATGTAATCACACATTATAATATTTGAACATTCTATATTATTTATTTGAATCAAATTAATATATGTCATTTGTATATGGGTCTCCTTAGAAACTAGTATAACTCTGTGAAAATTTACAAACTAAAATCTTTATATTCCTTCCCATATTTTGTGAAAAATTTCATTTACTGTTTTACTTGCTCTAAGTACATTGAAACATGTTACCAGGGTTCCTCAGAAAATAAAATTTCCATGACAAGCACTTGAAAGAAAAAGTGGTATTGTGTGGAATTTTATTATTTACATCTTCAAGGTTTTGACTACACAACTTGGTGGGGAGAATTTTTTAATAGAAATACAAAGTTTTAAACATTCTCTTGAAGTCCACCTCTGTAAACCCCTTAACAATCTTGTATTCTGCTAAATATCAACTTCTAATTTAAAAGAAAACAAAATACCCACCACAATTAAACATTACTACTACATTTTCTATTTTCCTATTAATACAAAATAGCTGAAACATATTTAAACACATCATATAGTTTTGTAAATACAGAAAGTTACATGGGTGTTTAACATTACTATCAGCTCACAGAACTCCTTCGCAGCCAAATTAAATTAATGGAAGTACTCCACTTGATCTGAATTCACTCTGACACACTTCTTAATAATAAGTGTTAAACATATATACTTTTTTAAGCTTTCCATTCCCATGATAGGGCTAAAAGCTTGATTTTGTATTTCCTGTTTGAGGACTCTTATGCATAAACTTCAGGACTAAATATGCCGGGGCTGGGATGTTCTGGAGGGAATTCAGCCACACAAAGTTGCTATTGAGGACAATATAAGTACAAAAGCATAAAAGAAAAAAACAACCCTAAACAAGGGAGGCTAGAAAGATTTCCCAAAAAAGTACCAATAGATTTTTAAGTGTACTATCCATAAAGGTCTTGCTTTCAGAAATTGAGAAAAACATCAGAGTTCCCAAGTTTCCTTTTGTTTTTTTGTTGTAGCCTATGTGCTTCAGACTAGACCTCTTTACTACATTCTACATACTACATTTCTATGATTCTTGATTAATTAAACCAACTTAATTACATTGTCATAATTTTGACAATTTTCCTTTATCAGAGACCCTCCATGAAGGATTTTCTACGTTAGAAAATATATCTGAGTTTTATTGCATGAAACAGATTCCTTTATTAAATCACTAATAAAAAGTACTAAATCATTGTATTAAGCTGCTATTTCTAATAGGAAATTGACTGAAATGTGGAAATAGCACCAAAATTAGGTTAAGCAGAAAACTAGCTATAAGGGTAAGAAAATGCTTTACATGAGAGCAGAAATATCAATTTCCTTAAAAATACCCTTGGATCTTTATAAATAAATTTTTATATCACTGTGTACCAAAGTGTTCTTTCAGTGTTGTATCCAAAAATGCATTATCACAGTGGAATGAAAATATTTCTGTTTTCTTGCCAACACAAATACTTGAAGAAAATTGTTTTAGACTAAATTAAACATAGTTTCAACCTCAAAAGCAGAAGTTTTGGTTTAAGACTTTTTTACAGTACAAATAGGAATCTAGGCAAATTTAGTCTTAAAACATGAATTGAAAAATAATAATGTTTCACTTTTAAAATGTAGGAACAAATAATTCCATTCTGGTTCATACAAGCCTTTCTTTATTTACATCAGTTTGATGTCACCTTAAAATACACTTTCAGGTGAGCAAACTATTGAAATAAAAAAAATCACCTAGAATTTCCACTCTGCTAATGAAAACTTTTACATAGATAAGTTTTAAAATTTTAAGTGTTCATGAAGCTGTTCAAGGGCTTCCAGATAATGATGAAGGGTTGACATACGTGAATATTTTCCCAAAGCAATGACTTTTCTCAGCTCAAAAGTCATGACTTATTTTGAAACTACTGTAGTATAATTTCACTGAACAAACCTCATTCAAATATTTGCATGCAATGTTTTCAAACAAATCGAATGTAATGGCCATAATTAAATTCAATGCAGAGTAAATTTGAGATAAAAACCAATAAGCGACTCTGAAATCTTATTGATTCATGAGTCATTTATCTCCTTCTACAATCCACATCAAAAGATCATCATCAGTTAATGAAATCACAGAGATGCAAATCAGAAATAGGGAAAATTATTAACTGTGCCCCAAAACTGATGCAAATATGCTTCTTTACAATCTCCATAAATTCACTTAGTCAGAAAAAATGTGATCTTGTTGTGACTAGCTCAGGTTAGGAATTGTTTGATTAAATATTTGGTGTTTTTTTCCTGTCAAAAAAAAAAAACCAAAAAACAACTTGTTCAACAAATACTTCTTCTTTCTATCCGATTCATGATTTTCTGGCCAAAGTAGTAGAACTGTGTAACTCACAAAATGCATCCAGGCAGAGCAGGGGCTGCTCTGGTTACCTCTGGGCTTCTCTTTGTGAGAGTGCAGGTAAAGGTGGAGCAGTGGCAGGTCAGTAGGCTGCTACCTGATCCTCCATTTGACATCTTTGTGTGGAACAGGAGCACTTCCCAAGTGCTTGAACCTGGTTAGAAACCCCCAGGACCAGTGATGGGAGATGCAGGTGACAGTCCTTGGCACCTCTGGTGGATGCAGGACCCAAGTCAATTTGTGTCAGGGCTGGTCAGGCTGGAGCAATGCCTGCGGCTCTTTGAAGTTTGCTCATCGAGTGTGAGCTGCTGGGTTAAGTGTCTTGCTGTAAGACAAAATTGAGAGACTGAATGATAGGTGATAAAATGTCATCTAAAATTCAGTGTAAATAAATATAAAATGATGCTCAGGACAAAAATCAGAGGGAATGCCTAAGTAAAGTGTGTCTGAAAGGAAAAAAAAAGTGAAAAAAATTTTTTCCCCAGGAGGAATGTAATGAGTTTTCCATTTCTATACATATGATGTGGCCCTGAGACCATTAGTGGAAAGTAAAGGTATTTATGATCCCAGCCAGAATTCCTGACATGCAATGAGAGGTGGATGCTTTTTGCTGCTCTCATCATGGGTTGTAAACTCCTCACATTCTCACTTCCATGGCTGAGCCCTTGAGATTAGGCCTGTCCTGAGAGATACCTGAGCATGTCCACCCCATGCTTGTTGCCCTTCTTTGTCAGGATAGGAGCCCTGTGGGCTCAGCACTACTCTCAGCAGGGCAACAAATCCATTTGTTGTTGTGATTCAACCCCAGCCAGTCACCAAGTACCACACAGCAAAGTACCACCCAGGCCCCCACCAGTGGGGCTGGAGAGTGAATGGGAAGGGTAAAAGATAGAAAACTTATATATTGGTATAAAGACAATTTAATAGGGAAAACAAAAGCTCTGCATGCAAGCAAAGCAAAACAAGGGATTCCTTCACTGCTTCCCCTGGGCAGGCAGGTGTTCAGGGGAGCAGGGCCCCATCACATATAACAGTGACTTGGAAAGACAAATGCCATTACTCCAAATGTCCCTCCCTTCCTCTTTCGCCCCACTTTACATACCGAGCATGATGCCATTTGGTCTGGAATATCCCTTTGGTCAGTTTGGGTCACCTGTCCCAGCTGTGTCCCCTCCCGGCCTCGTCTGCAGGCCCAGCCTCCTCATAATATGGCCATAGGAAAAGCAGAAAAGGCCTTGGAAATAACAAAAATATCTGTATGTCATTAACTCTCTATTCAGCACAATTCTAAAACACAGCCCCATCCTAGCCACTGGGAAGAAAATTAACTCTACCTTGAACCAAAACCAGCACATACATATACTTATATATGTGCATTTACTATGTATAGGTGTATAAATACTATATAATGTACAAGGTATTCCAGTTAGGGTCAGTATTACTTACCTAGTTATGACTGTATTTCAAAACTGGTGTCTTTTGCAGACAAAATCACATTAAGGCAAGCAAGTAAACACAAGTTTGAAAATAATTATTTTAATCATAATATTTACATGTATTTTCAAGGGTTTAGGGCATATAATAAATAGCTAGTTGTTACTACAAGTACAAAAAATCCCAGCAATCCTTCAACGTGATGAAACTTTTAAATATTTTTAAGCTTGAAAATAAAATATTTTTTATGTGTCATTGCATGCCTTCTGAACCAGAAAGAGGAAACTTAACCCTGACATTTAAAACATAGCCTTTGGATATTCCAAGTATATGCATGACAAGAATAACAAAGAAATAAAAAGCTCACAGAAATCTTGATCTTTATTCTATGCCAGTGTCTTGTCTAAACATATACAGATCGTGGGTCCTTTTTTTCTTTCACAGTCAAATCCCACATGGCTCCTTTTTTTGAAAATACAAATCAAAACCTACCATGTAACTAATCAGTTTTAACTACTTCATGTTATATGGTATCATGAATTATTAGTAGTACAGATTAATAAAAATTAGTCTAAATTTCAATCCTTTTTAAAATTACAGCTTTAAATTTAATATTTGAATTATGGTGGTGTAGGCCAAATGAAGACAGGAACATAGATCTAACTTGCATCAAAAGCTAACATTGAAATTTACTGGCAGGTGTGTATGACAAATATATTGTGGTGAAGTCATGAGCAAGAAAAAGAGAAGCCTTGGGTTGGAGACAGAAATTGGAGGGCTTGTGTTAGCAAGCTTACTGAAGTATAAGTAGAGCTGTACTAATTTAAAGACACAAGACTACCTCTGCAAACACCTCCACACAGGTCACACTTGTGAAAAACCGACACATGTTCCACAGGTACCCGCTGTGTACATCCAGCCTGACACGCATTCCTCAGGCACTGCCTTCCCAGCTGTTAGCAGCACAGGGCAGCAGCAGCATACAGAAAAGGGAGCCCTTAGAGCACTGTGTAAGGAAATGCTAATGAAAATGCATCCACGCTTTAAACATTTGCAAATGCTTTTAGAGACTGCAGCATAGTATTCCAAGGCCATCTACACTAGGAAGGTCCCAGCTGCTGCCTATGTAAATGTCTGCTTCTGTAGCATTTCATGACACCGTGCCCTGAACTGGGGTTGTGTTTATAGAAGACATACGAAAGGATGTCATAGGTACCAAAACGTGAACAAAGTACATCCTCATGATGAAAAAATACAGCTGTCATTTACAGAGATTTTTGTCTCTGTATGACCTTTTTGTAGATTAAGTGCTTGTATATACCAGCTCTCAAGAAACAGAAAAATCAAATTGATGAACAGAGGGTCTATTTTGTGCCTGAGAGCAAAGAGAAGGTGTGAGTGTATCTCCACAGGACAACTTCATGGCATTTCCAGTGACAGCTTGCTACAGTTAAATGAAGGCAAATGGCAAATTATGTAGATGAGCTTCAGTATCAGCTCCGGGATAAACCTTGTTAATCTATCCTGGCTATGGGATCCTTAGCCCTAAGTCAAGGCAATAATGTAAATAGTACTTGAGAGGATTCAACACATCACCCAGGGTGCAGATAAGCAATGAGTGAAATTGTTACATTTGTGTTAATCTGGAGGAACTCCAGTGGAACTGACAGAAAATCAGCCAAATATTTAATGCCTTATGCATCTAAATTAGGCCAGGTACTATGCATGTTTGCATTTCTGAATGTGGCATTTTCAGAGCAAGGAGATTACTTTTATGATCTCTGCTTAAAGACTGTGAGGTTATGTGTCCAGAACAAAAAAGCAAATATGGGGAATCAAGAAGGCTTTTGTCCAAGTATTTTTTTTCTTTTTTCTTTTTTTTCCTCTTATTTTCCTGTGCCTTCAAAAAAGTAATGGTTCTTAGTCAGAGAAAAAAACAAAACAGAAAACCAAGGTGACTGGATGGCAGTGGAAAGATGGCAAGGTTCTGCAGAGCCCAGACTTTCAGACCTGGGATTGTTTTGCTGCTGCATAGACCCCTCCTACCCCACACAAGAGCACCCAAACCCAGATTAAACCTTTGGAGGGCAGTCAAGAGGAATTCTTCCTTCAGGAGCTTGTAAATGATTATCTGCCAACATGCTTGAAAATGAGTCCCAGGAAAATCAAGACTTTGAGAGCATTGATACCTGCTTCTGAAAGGAGTGGAAGAAGTGGGAAATCTTCCATCCTCTTACTCTGCCTCTCCCCCTAGTCCCTTGCCTGAGGTGTTTCCAATCACAAAATCAGAAACTGTGAAGTTCTTTTAAACTTGTGTTTAGTTGAATAACAAATTCAGAATTGTTCTTTTTAGTAAAAAGCTATAAAAGACAAAAAAAAAATTATTCAGCCTTAAAAAAGCTTCTCTCAGGTTTTGCATATTCTGCTGCCATTGACAAATGCTTCACTGTCAGCCGTGACAGAAGTACTACCACATCTTTGAGAAGTGTACTCTGATCTAGTTTGAAAAACGTCCTAAAACATTTACCCATTTTGCCAGGCATAGAATGCTATTGTCACTAACAGGCCTCAGGGGACTGCAAAGCATGTCATTGTTACAGTACTGAAACTGTCTGACCTGACTATGTGCTGAGCTGACAGATTCAAGCATTTCTAAAACCACTACAGTTCTCATCGTTACAGAACAGGGACACTGCCCCTTCCTCCTACCCCCCACCCAGCAACTTTTTTTTCTTTTAAAGCTGGAATTTGATAAATAAAGATATAAGAGGAAGTAAATCAAGCTCTTTTTTCCCCTCTGTAATACTTTGACATTATAAAATAAAGAGTAAAAATCCAGCATATGAAAGCACTTTGCACGTTCACATGAGAAATATTTGTTTCATTTCTCGAGCTCACAAAAATTATATCTAATTAAGTCCTTGATTTTCACAATATTAATAAAAATATATTAGATATCTATAGCTGTCCATCATACAGACTTGGTCAGGTATATTGCTGATCTGCCTGTTACTACTCTATCTTTCTTGATATAAACAGACTGATAAGAATTTCACAACATTTGGTTTCCAAGGCAAAAGGTACCTCTGGATGAGGAAGCAGCTGCCCCTCTCCTAAGTTCCTTTTTCCTTTTTCACACACTCTAAACCAACAGCTTCTTCAGAAAGAGAGGTGTTAGATTTAACTGGCAATCCAGCAGGGACAGCAGTACATTTCTTGTGCAAGTCAGCAGTTTGTGCTCAGAGTTTCTGACATGGTTTGCATCCTTCTCCGTATCCATCAGTATCTCATGTAAGTTCACTTTTACCATCCACATGCTGAAAATTGTAACATGTAAATTGTTCCTTTATGCCCTTATTGCATATATTTTTATTTAAAATGAAACCTTTCTGAGCATACATTTGATTACAGAATGACAGAAATAATTTGAAGAAATTTTGCACATTTTATGAATTCTAAGAAATATGATTCTTGAATAACACTCTGAATCGAAAACTTTAGGGATGGAGAGTTAATTAATGCATGAAGTAGGAACCCTATTACCTAATGTTGGTAAAACATAATCCAGGCTACTCATCCAGCTTTCTTTCTAAACACCACTTTTTATTGACTAGAAGAAAAAGCCCAGAAAATCATGTTAAATCAAGCTAATTCTTGTATTGCAATATTAAAGGAAGATAAATTGCACTAAAAGGGGCTGGCATGCATAACATTAGCCACAAAACAGAGACCCACAGGAATAATCCTCTATCCCTGTTAATTACACAAACAAGGTTTCTCAGCAGAGGCCATTGGGCTGAATCTTCAACCAGACTGTGTGTGTCAATGAAACTGATTATTTGCTTTGTATGTGTTGCAGTTAAATCTGATTCTTCAAGGTACTTAGACCCATGACTGAGCTTAGCTTAGGGCAAGGGGCTGGAATCTCTGAAGTCAGATGTATGTTTAGGTACTGCCTGGAACTGGGAACGTATGCAGACTTGCACACTATGAAATAGTTTGTCTCTGCTTGATGTAGTGTCTTAAACAAAAACTGAAATCAACAGGACAAACAGTTTTAGTGATCAAATAGTTGATCAAAACGTTTTATATTTTGAGATAGTAAGTATGCCATAACTCCTAAAAGAAAAAGCAGGGACTTTCTCCAGATAAGGAGTTGAGATTTATTACTCTTCCTGAAAAAAAACCCCAAATACTCAACAAAAAACCCTCAGAAAAAGTCAAACAAACCCTAGTGTAGTGAAATGGCTAAAATTTAAGTGTTAGCTGAGGATGAGGCAATTAAGATGCCACAGGCAACCAGACATGAAAATCAACCCCAGAAGAAACCTGGGGATGGACCAGGGATAGACACTAGCAATTTGAGGGACTTTACAGGCACATTAAAAGCATTTAAGAGGAAGAATTGAAGGGGGAGATGATGAATCGCCGACTCTTTCAAATTCATTGCCTGGCAAGTTATTGTGTGCTGAGGCATTTCTCTCACAATTTATGACACTATATTGAGAAAAGAGTTGAAGTTAAACATGAGAGTGTGCTTCAAATACATCACTAATTGCTTAGATAGGCTTTAGGCTCAGTGTTTTCAGATGGAGTGAGTGCAGAATCTGCCATTTTTTCATTCTGTTGTTTTATTTTTTCAAAATAGAAGATGAATATTTAAGTATTTCAAAAGCTAGCACTTACAAAAGCATTTACATACATTTCCAGAACCCACCACATAAAAGTGCAAACAGCCGGAAACTGGCAACCTGCCACTCTGATGATTAATACAAGAATCAAATTAATAGCTGTCCCACAGCATCCAGCAATTATCTTTTCCTTTTCTTCTGTTAATGGGGTTTTTCCCTTTTATGTTTGTTGTGGGTGGGTAGCTTTAGATCTATTCAACCATCCAGAGTCCCTTCCTCTCTAATTCCTCAAAAACCCTGAAAAATTAAAACAAACTAAATAAGGGAGTCCACAGAGATTCTTTTATTGAAACTAGTGAGCTTTGGAGGTTTTGGGTTTTTTTAGAATATTTACAATTTAGAATACTGCTTTTAAAGGAAGCTTATTATTATCTCCACAGTAATGTATCTCCACAGCAGAGATATGTATAGATATGTATATGTGCTCCAGGGATACTGCAGAATGATAGGTTTACAATTTAAAAATGTGGAGCTTCTCTTTCTGTTTTTCTTTCTCTTTCTCTTTCTTTCTCTTTCTTTCTCTCTCTTTCTCTCTCTTTCTCTTTTCTCCTCTCCTCTCCTCTCCTCTCCACTCCTCTCCTCTCCACACTGATAGCAGGAGCTATTATTAATAACTTGTTGAATACCTGCAGTGCTCTGCTGCAGCAGGGG
>VZTN01006042.1:854-21974 GCA_013400515.1 Erpornis zantholeuca
AAAAAAACCCCAAAAAAACCCTCCCAAAAACCCCCAAACCAAAAAACTGCATTACTCCTCAGCTGTTTTGTCGCTGATCCTCTCCTCAATGTTTTGGCTTGGTTCCTCTGTGGAACTGCACTTGAACAGCTTTACCTTAAATCTGTTATTAGTAAAACAAAGATTAACAAAATGCTTTCCTATCACTTCTGTCTTCACTTTCAAATAACCCTCACCTAATAATCTATTCAAAATGAGAATGAACATGAACTTGAAAGTCACAGTGTCAAGTCTCCTCGTAAAGTAGATTCACCTTATAAATTTACCAACTTTAGACATATGATGCAAGCCTCCTACCACTTAAAGATCCCAGCCCTCTGATGATCCCTGTGAAGACTGTGGGGCTCCTAAAGTCTGTTTTCACAGCTTTTGAACATGTACACAAGCAGCCGTTCTTTGCATAGAAACAACACTCAAGTTGCAGGTTAAGGACTAATTAGAGATACCATGTTCAGGCTGCCCAGGCAGCTGTTATTATCCGCCTTTGCATGTCTCTGCTGTGAAGGCGTAACCACATCACTTACCTGGGTCATCTCCTTGTGGGTGTAACCTACCCTCTACTACTTAGTAAAAATTGTTGTACTATATGCTCTGTTAGTAACTAATAGCAAAGGAAACTTTTCTGCAATATGGACTAATTGCTAGGAAGAAGTAATTTTTTGCCTTCAGGCATAATAGCTCCTCATCAAACTCCCAAATATGGAAAGGTATGTTTCTTAATATATTGTGTTTTTAAGAAACAAAAAAATTACCAATAGCTTCTCAGAGATGCTTTCCAAGGGACTCCTTCTACCATCCACCCAACTACCCTCCTCATTACTACTCAGTAAGCAGCTTGAGGCAGCTTCTTATAGAATTCAGATTAATTTTTAAATCAGCCAGACAAACCAGTTCTATTACAGAAAGTATTGACAGTCTTAGCAGTAACACTACAAGCTACATCTGTATTAGCTGTTTCCTTTTCTCTTTATTCTGTAAGGTTGTAATGACTTTGCATGGCTAGTTATCTCAAATTTATTTGTGTAAAGCACGAAACAGAGAAGGTCAAATCTCATCTGAAGGCATTTAGTTATCTTCATAGTACAAATAAGTAATAAATTCATTCAGGTAATTGCAATCAGTGGGATTTATGTATATGCTTAAAGTTAAACAAGACTTAAGTACTAATACCAAATTGATATTTCACTCAGAGTAGGGACTGGGGAACAGAAGAGATTCTCCAGTTTGCCCCATTTATTGGTCAATAAGGGGAGTACCAGACTTGCTGTTCTGGATACATTGCGAGTATGGCTTTGCAACAGACAGCAGGGGCTTTGCTTGGATACAGGTTCAGGTTTCTAGGCCCAAATATTCTTCTTGGCAGTGAATATCCACTGAAGTAACAGATGCATTTCAAGTAAACTTGACTTCTACAAATAGGCATACTATTATGCTGAACAACTATGAAGTTTTTTGCTTAACACTAGTGAGTTTTTGCAGCTTGTTAGCAAACATCCAGGCTGCTGGAAGAGCTATAGTGCTCTCATACACTATTTTCAGAAAAATATACTCATCAGACTTAAAATAAGTTAATAGGGATGGTTCAAGTGATTTTTTTTAGTATTTGTATTACACAAGGACAATGGCAATTTTCAGTCTGAAATGCTTATCTGAACTGTGGTCTTTGCTCTTCTGAAAACCTTTTCAGTTTGAGTTTGTACAGCACTCACCAGCAAAAACATCTTGCTTCTAAATTGCCTTTTACCATCACTGCCATCTAAACTGTATTTATAAAGAGTAGTTACGTAACTCTACTCTTCTGAGACTGCTGCTCATTCCTTTGGGATCTCCTCCCTAGATACTACATATGCTATTTCTTCAGTAAGTTCAGTGTGAAATCTAGGATCCCACAGAACTTTCTGCATTTGGGTTCCCAGATGGTACTGCAGCATGCTTCCTAAATACTCAGTTAGTAGCAACTACCCTTCGGTAAATAGTTTATTTTAATCTTATTTGAGGATATTTAATTGCAGTTAGCCTCATCAGTGTCATATCCAACAAAAATACCTGCAATGCATTTAGGCATTGCTGAAGGGAGGAAGAAAGATGCATTGTCAGGCTTTTCTCAGGGAGTCAGAAGGTGGGATCAGCACTTGAACTAAGCCATCAGTAGGTCCAAGGCAGCAGTGGACATTCTGCACTCAGAAAACATCCAGTGCTGACCTCCAGGATTTTTGAGGTTCAACTCAATTTCCATTAGGTAACAGCTAATTTTAACTAGTAAAAAAGTGTCAGGAGATTGTTTCAAATTACATCAATAATGTTATTCTACACCGAGGTTCCCAAAAGTTACCATGAAGTTCCTATGGATATGAGCTTTGTAGGTGGAGTCTGCTGTCTAGAAAGTCACTACCTATACCACTTTTGTTGCTACCTCTACCAGTTTCTCAATAATTGGTCGTTTGTGGACACTTCGGTGTCTGACAAATTAACCTAATCATTTGTAAGAACAAAGAATCCCCCAAACAGTCAGTTAATCATATTCTTAAAAAGAGTTATTAATTTTCTTTGCAACACCTACAGCCAAATGTGATGTAAAGTGCATGTTAGTTAGGAGAATGGAACAAAAGGCATGAGCTTGTCTTTGAGTTAATTTTCTCCATGTTTTATCTAGTTTTATCAATTCACTCAGTGGTTTTTCTATCATTGCACCTCTCTATCCACCTTAACTTCAGCTCTATGAAACAGACTAATTTCCCAATTTATAGATTTTCTATGTATTAGTTATATGGCTAATTAAATCAGTAACTTGCTGTAGGTAAGCTATTTCAGTCTTCCCTGAGTTACTAGAAACCACCATCTCTATTGCTACTTTTTACACAAATATAAAAAAACCAAATTCATCTCTGCTACTGTGTAGAAGCATGTTTTCAAGACAGAAAATGTCTTCATCTCTAAAATAGAAGTTATCATCCCCATATGACACATCTCTCAGACTTCCAGCAGTAATGGTCATTAAGCTTGTTCTACTCTTTTCATGTTGCTGGATTCTGCTTCATTTTTAAGTGCTGACCCACAAATTTTTAAATTCTGCATCCTTGTATGACTAATACACTGCACAGCAAGGGCACACTTGAGTACAAAGTCCCACTTCTAAAACAAACTTAGATTCATTAGCAACCCCTATAAGGTAAAGTACACTTACAGTATGCTAAAAGTTGTTTCTGCATCACATACCTACTGTCAAATCTACCCTCACATGCAGCAATGTAGCTGTTTGAGAAACTGCACTTTCTGGTTAAAGTTTAGGACCAATTCTTCAAATAATTGTGAGCTTTCAGCTCTAGGCAGACTACCATAAAAACATCTAAACTTGCTTGGAACTGAATGATATTAAGACACATTTTTCTACAATAGATTTGTTAAAACTACATTCAATTGTTTTAACATGTATTGATTACACCGTGCTGATTACAAAGCAGTTACACTAAAAATTAATGGCTTGTTAAAAGTAATAGAAGTTACTGCTTGATACCATCAGCAACAGAAAGAGTCACAACTGCCTGTGTAACACTTTTCAGCTCTAAATTTGGATCACTTTACAAATATATGTTCACACCCACTTTTCAGATACAGGAAGGGGAGATTAAATGACTGTTCTAAGTTACCAAAATGATCTTTCAACCAGTCAACAAAACAGTCAAAAAAACTTTAGAGTTCAGGGCCTGACAAGTCAAAGGGATCAGTTCAATGAATCTCAATCCTGACTTTGCTACTTAGAACCTAAAAAAACCTACACGGTATATTCTGTTAGACAGGGAAAACCACAGGGCTTTAATATTAAAAAGATTAAAGTTCACAGAGAGAACACAGACCTTGACTCCCACAGCTCTTGAACCATCTTTACCTTATTTTCAGCATTCATGATCTGCAGAGTATAAAAATTTCCTATATATTTTCTTTTTTCTCTTAAATAACTTGCTACTAAGTGACCAGAAGAAGGTCAAACACAAGCCAAAGTGAAAAACCACAAATAAAGATAACCTCTGGAAACAATGCACTTTTTTGGGGAGCTCCCATACTCACCAGTAAATGGTTATCAAATTCACTGCCTATTCCAGCAAATGCAAGAATTCCCGAAGTAAGGTATCTGACCTGTCCACAGAGGTATCTTATGTCACGTGGCAGTGACCTCTAGGGCTATGTATCTACATACTTCCTCAGTATTTTTTTGTGTGTGTATGCACACACGCACAGTTGGAACATCATAATTTTTGTATTACCAATATAATTTTGCAAATGCCAAGCTCACTAATACCTTACTTCAAGCCTAAGACTTCAGTATTAAAAATCAGAATATCACCAAGACGACTTGCAGCCATTAGTCATTTACTGATAGTGTTCCCCCTCCATGAACCATTGGCCATGAATGAGGAAGGAGACAAGCACTTAAATTACAACGCAAACAGTACAAAAAACTCCAGCATTTCAACTTTGGAGGGTGGGTGCTTGCAAATCTTTGATCTAAAAAGAGATATTAATGGAATTATAGATTACATTATTTTTTCTCAAGAATATTACGCAAAATATTCTATTAAAATGGGTCTTGCATAGGAATACCTGGTGTGATACTTTATAGAGAATATAAAGATCTCAAAAGAACGAATAAGTTTTTTCTTGCATATTTCCATGATTAAGACTGTACAACCTATCCACCAATAACACCTAGAAAAGCATGGAATTTAAAAACACAATCCTAAGAAGTTTAGCACGCATCAAAAGCATGTAGAAGGACATAATCTTGATCTTTTATCCTTTGAATCTCTCCTGCATTTCCTGAGACATGCACAATGACAACACTGCTCCATTAACTCATTATGATAAGGCTTTTAAAAATGTTACACTGGAAGGGAGCATTCCAACAAGAGCATTTTGTGCTCATCCACTTTTCAAGATCTACTAGATCGATTTTGCAAATTTATGTCTGCACAGATTTTTAGTATTTGTTCTATACAGTTTGTATACTATTCTCTTTCTGTTCCACTCTTCCTGTTCCTTTAAAAGCCACACTCCTGTCAACACCAAAGCAGATTTTCAGAAACCTTAGCTGACATGGAACAGAAAGCTTCCTGCTTCCACCAAAAGCCCGGTGGCTATGTAGATGCATACACTATTGTATTCACTTCCATTTCAGGCTGCAGCAATCACTTTGCCTCACTAGTTCCAGCTGTGTCCCTGCTTCATCTCTTGTATCTCACACAGATTAAAAGCTAAAAGGAGCAGAGAATCCAGAGAATACTGCACAGGCCACCACAGACATTTGAACATCTCTGCAGTATTTCATTGGGCCAGAATGTGAATTGCTGGCCTCACCTGCCAGTATTTTCCTAAATTCTCACTGTAAGCAACCTTTCATCACAAGGATGACACAGACTTTTATTCTACTGCCCAAGCTGCCTTAGGCTTGGCATTCATCTCACATGAACCTCCAATAGCTTGTGCACATTTGTTAATTTTTTGCCAAGAAGAGTGTGCAATGTGAAATCACCAGGCTGGCAGTATCTCCCAGGTCATTCCACAAAGCTGAAAGAGGACTGTTTACTTTCACAACATTCCATCTTAAAATACCAACCCTGGTATTTTTAATGAATACATTCAAAATTAGTATTGACTCACTGCCATGCCACAAAAAAATACTAATTAAAACCATTAACGACAACCATTCTGTAAAAACAATTTCAAATTGTCTTTAAAATGGTAGCTTTGCTGTGGAAAAGGCTGGAGACCTACACTGTAAGAAATGTCACTGTTAGAAATGTTTGATAAGTTAAATAACAGCGTGACAGAAAAACATTCTCTAATTTAAGACTTACGTTTAAAAAACCAAAAACCAACAAAAATTTTAAGTAAAAATGTTGTAATATTTCCCCATTGAATAAAAAGGTGCATTAATAGTGATGCCTACAGTATAATGCAAAGAAAGTCACTGGAAGAGTTAATGAAATTTGATTTCATACAATAAAAAGCTATTAGGAAACATCACAGTGACTGAGAAAATATTTTAATATACTAAGAACTGAAAGTGAGGAACTTATAGTCCATAAAATACAGTGTTCTCTAGAAAACAGTTTAGAAGTCAAAGGTACTGGATACTGATTTATGAAACAAAACAAAGAGACACACATAAGTAACAAACTTGCCAGCTATGGATTTGCTTGTTCACAGTGCAATTTTTTCAAGTGAAATGGGGAGAGTTTATCTCAGCTACAAAGGAAAACTGATTTCACGGCAATGCATGGTACCTGCAACATCTTCGAGATCCGTTACAACAATGTGTGCATTTAGCTCCTGTAACTTGTGATGCAAGTCTTCTAACTTCTTATTTGATTTTTTCAAAATGTTGTCCACATATGCCAAGTTCTTTTTATCCGTTGTGACCTTCCTGAGGTTCTCTGCTCCCTCCTTGATTTTAAGTTCCTTTCTTATTTCTCGCTTGATTTGGTCCTTTATTTCATCCAGCTTCTGCTGTACCATTGTATCTGAGAAGTCCAACTTCTGGCCAGTACTCACATTCTCAGAGGTTATAAGACCTTTGGCATCCCCCTAGGAAGAAAAACAGTAATATAATCACCAGGCAACACTGTTTCTGACAACACACACTCAGTGACCAGGACTCGGGTCCTTGTATGTTAACTCTGTAAGGCCATTCACTAACCACAGGTTACGCTCACACTGACCTAAAGCAACAGTATCACAAGATACAACAAGTTAAGTGGAATTACATTTTACAACAGATTCATTAAATTTAGTAACATCTTTACTATGCCTATTTTTAACACCAAGAAATTAAAATATTTTTGGATTTGTCATGGCTGCTTGTCTGGCAGTTATATGCCTCAGAGCTAATGAGTCATGTTTGTCATTTTATAGATTTAGTTTGTGTTTTAATAGACAACAGGGATAGAGGAAAGAAGAATAACTTATAATAATTATAATTATGATGAATTTTTATACAATCATTAGAACAGGTTCCTTTTAAAGATTGTTTAAAAAAAAGATAAAAAACCTGTAGTGATATTTGCAATTGCTTAAAGAAATACTGGCATCTTTATGAAGAAGTTGTTACTGGAAATACATTTGCTAGGTCTTTTTATCTTTTTAATCCTTCAAGTAAAGCCTTTCACTTTAAAAAATAATAAAAAACCCCAAAATTTTACTTTCTTGTACAGGCAAGCTAGGCTGAAATGAAAAAAAAAAAAAGTTGAAATGATGGAACAGGAGTTGATGTAGTGAGGGAGCAGGGGATGAAAAGTCTTCAGATTCAGTACACAAGAGGCATAATTGTGCCTGCTATACACTCATGTATCACTGAGAAGTAAGAGCACAAAGGGTGTGTTATAGAACCTATATCAGGGAATTAATTACACACGTGACAAAATTTCTGTGTCTTACTCACAGATCCTGGACAATGAAGAGATGTTATGTCCTACCCAAAACATCTCAGCTAGAGCTAAATGAGTGCAGATCAAAAAAGGGTTCTCATGAACTTAAAATTTGATCCCATCCTAATTCAGAATTTACTTAATAAGTGTCTGGCCTGATTTGCACGTAACTACCCAAAAGACCAAAATGCCAGCAAATCTTCTTGAACACAATGATGAAATTGCCTAGACTTCTGAAAAATGGAGTGGACAAAAAGGTATTTTAAGGCATAATTAAAATGTTGAAAGTTTTTAGTGCAGAATTAGTTGTCATCACTATTTGCTGTTGGAAAAAACAACAATACAGCAGAGTAAACAGTAGAAGAAAACATTCTGGAGAGAGTTCAAGGAGCACAGCATCAGGCTAATAAACTGAATAAATGTCCAGAACACAAAAACACTAGAGATACTGTAGTTACTAGAGAATTTGGATTACGAAGGTTGTGCCTGGGCCCTACATGTCAACAGATAATGTTGGTCTAACTATTTCAATCTGCATCTTCCAGCAATACTGCCTTCCACAAGCAAGATCCAATCTACTAGTCCTCAACTATAATTTTACAAGTTTCCTGAATCTCTCATTAAAACATTTCTACCCATAGCTTCTACTTTTAGCACAAAAAGTTAACAAATCAAAGATTCTTAAGTATTTAAAGTAGTCAGAAGCGCAATCTTGTGGCAGAATTTGACTATCACTAAAAAAGAGAACAAGTAAGCAATTTAGAAATGACAAACTGAGTAAGAAATGAAAGGGAAAAAACCCATGTGAATTTACTTTAAGTGCACTTGTGAGTGCTTTTCTGTCAGTGCAGATTAAAATAAATAATTATGCATATAAAGAGAGGCTATTAATAGCTGTACTGGGAAATACATGACATTGTTTCCATATATAGCCATATAAAGGAGAGTCAATTTTTTCTTCTATAAATACAACAATCAATAGCAATGAGCAACTACTACAAAGATTCATACCCATAATGAAGGAAAAGAATGCACATGAGTTGAGTGTTTTGTTTTGAGAAAATTGAAACTGAAAATAAATTGATAAAACTGCATGACAAACTATTTAAGTACTAAGTATATCCAAATCAGATTAAGATCTTTGATTTCCATGTTTGTCTAACCCATAAAAAATAAGGATATCAAAAAAGACCATCAAGATTAGTATACTACTATTCAACCTTTAAAAAAGATTTTAAAAAATGTCTGTAAATAAAAAGCATGCATTTTTACAGCACTATTATTCATGCCTGTTCTACAAGCTTTCTAGAAATAAACTTAGCACCTGCTTCCTTAAAGCATGATATTACACTTTTTAAAGTTCAGAGGAGAAAGACTAATGAGAAATGTAAAAAAACCCAAATCAAATAACAAAACCACTCTAAACCCAAAAGAAAACCTTTATTCTATGCTGTAATAGCACCTGAAGTTTGCTAAAATTATGCCAAGTATGTACACTTCTCAAACAGAACAATATAATTAAGATATAAATAATTGAGAAATATTATTCACTGGGGTTTACCAAAGAAACTTCAGTTAATTGTTCATCCATTGAACAATAATGTATTTTGTTACAGGGGAGGTTTTTATCCTTCTAAAAGTCCTATATCCCATCTGTTAAAGTGATGTTATGTTCTTCCATAAATAGGTTTTTGGAGCCCTTGCTCCAGATAGATTCCTTAGTAAGTCTTCAATGAAATTAAATCTCCATGATCATTAGTAATTTGCCTTCCAAATTTGCAGTAATTGAATTAAAGTTGTCCTAGGCCTGAGCAGTCTCAGCAGCATCTTTGTCCCTGGATTATGGGCTTCAGGATGGAGTTGTTTTCTTCAATCTGCTTCTGAGGCAGTAGAGTTCAACAGTGTGGGTGCTATCACTAAAAGCTACTCACACTGCGTGTACATTTAAACATTCTTTTTTAAATCCGCTCAAAAGCCACATATGATACTTCTGTCTCCCCTGTCATCCAGAGTTAATTATACTTCTGAGCAAAAAGTATTCTCTCACCTACTTACCCAGATATGTCACCTGGCACAAAGGTCACCGGGAAATAAATTCTTCCAAGGAGGAAACAGTGCACTCAGTGACCCTTGAAGGTCACCCTGAATGCAGAGCAAGAGCATGTCCTGCAAGTGAAGCTGCTCTGGTCCTGCATTAATGTGTTGTGCTGCTGAGATGCAGCAAAGGTTTGAGACAGATCCTCATGCCACAAAGATGAGCAGCCTCAAGAGTGTTCTGGTTTAAGATGAAGATAATGTCCACAATGGCACAACAGGACAGAATGTCTAATACTTAAACCAGAGAAATGAGGTAGGATTTTTTCTTTAAGAAAAGCACCTCCCAAGTGCCAAACTCAAAAGTATACTTTTAAACTGAAGTTACTTAAAATACAGGATATTCCAGCATTACTAGATGACATCCTATTACAAGTCTCTGCTTAGAGTTGAATATTCTTTCAAAAAACTACTTTTCTCCTTTGGATAAACACCCTCCCAAAATGAACTTCACATCCTTTAGGCTGTAGGTGTTCTGTCCACTCAGCCTGGAAATTAAGTCTGCTAAAAGAAACAACCATTAGAGGCAGGGCTCAAGTCCTTTCCTTTGCACTGCTCAAGCAGGCAGAGTACAAAGACAGAAGAAATCATTCACATTCTCTATGCCAAGAAGCCATCAATGAATTTTGCTCAACTCTCCCCTTTACTCTCCCTCTCCAAATCACTTAGCATAAAATATCTTAAGAGTGGAAATGCTCTGAAACAGATAATGACCAAACTTACTGGCAAAACAGAGAACCGGGCCCACTGCTTTAAAATCCAAGGCAAAAGAATGAGCAGCCAGTTACTGATTCTAAGTTTAAAATTCTGGTAGTGTTTTGACTGCTGGTTAAGAGAGGGGCCAATCTTTGCTGGGCGGTCCCAACACCAGACAGCTCAGCACAGCACCCTGCCCCCTTGTGCCACAGCAGACTGCTGGGGACGCGGCTCTTGGCCCGAGCAGCGGCGAAGGGCAGCGTCACCCCCTGCTGTGGGAGGCACGGACAGCAATGAGAGGCAGCACTGCACAGCTCTTTGCAGCAGCAAAATACATGTTTGGGAGGCACAATGCAGATTTCTGAAACATTTCAGTGTGTGATGAAACCAAGGATATGTTTACCACAATTAACTATAAAGGACCACAGATTAGATACTACTGCTTAATAAAAAAAATAAAAGGAAGAAGGAAAAAAGGACTCCATATACAACCTTCCCACTGCAACAGACTCAGCCTCACTTTGATTGCTGGCTCAAAGACTATCTATTTACATAGATTAATTCAAGATACCAGCCTTCAACTTCTGTACTTCTGGGAAATGTCTTAAGTATAGTTGCTAAAAATAATGAGTAGTGGTCTGAGCATGTCTTTTAATAATACAGTCTATTCTGGCTGATGTGGTGAAAGAAAGTAGAAGTACAGTTTATAAAAACCCATGTGGGGCTTGCACTTTTGCTTTAGGTCAATTCTGAACCAAATAACTGGTGAAGCAGGTGCCTTGACATACTGCATTTACCACCAAAATCCCATTCAAGAATAAAACATATAAACTGCATGGCAGTGGCAACGGTACTGCTGAAGAGTGTACCACAAAGCTGAACATATCCAAGAATCTGCTTAAGTTGTGTAAACTGAATGTCTTTGAATGCTAAATGAGATTCTCAAACCGCCCCCTCTTAGAAGATAAAACTAAAAGTCTGGGCATTAATAACTCCTAAAGACTTGTTCCTAAGAGCACAGTACAACTTCACTCTGCTATATCATATATTCATTATAGACAATATTGATTAGAGCAAGAATTCAGATTGCTCATTTCTGTTAGAAGTTGTTGCAGAAAGGTAAGTGGAACCTTAAACTATACCATGCTTAACAGCTAATGAGTGCTCACGCACAATATTTACATTTCACATTCAAATGCTACTAGCACACACTAAGCTTACCTTCAGAAAAAATCCCAAACCAGATCATATCAAAACTCACAGTAAAACTGCTTATATTCTTTCCTAAAGGTATGAACATTTCTTTTCATTTGCTTTTGACTTTTGGTAAGCATTTCAATAGACAATTAGACAATAAAAAAACCTGTTTGACAAATATAGTAAAAAAAAGCTTGTCTATTTAATATATGCATACCTGTTTCAAGTATAAAAGTAGCATTTTCATCTTACATATGATTAAAAAAAATAACCCAGAAAGATGAAATGTTTATAAAAACTTGTAATTTAATTTTGAAGAGCTAGAAGTACAGATTTGGAACTACTAGGTATCTTAGTATAATAATTTTCTGAATAGCTTTTTGGAGGGGGAAAAAAAAATTTGCTTTTCTGAGCTAACTGCCAAGGTCCCCAAAGTTCTCTACAGTAATCCCTGAAACTAGAGCAGTCTTTGATTTTAAGAACAATGTTAATCAATTGCAAACTTCCCTTCCCCCCGAAGTCATTCATAAAACCAGATGTGACAGCTTGTCTGGATTACTGGAACTACATGGACTATTTCCTCCTGCTCAGAAGCAAATGTGATTGTGGTCAGGATCTCAGCACTCACCCAATGTCAAGAACTAAAAAAAAAAAACCAACTTGGAGGCTTAATAGATTTTGGCATTAGTTTGCTGTGCTAACATGTCACAAATCAGGATTTAAATTTAATCTAAGTCACAGCTTTCTGCTTTGTAACAAGAGGCTGTTTAAGGGAGAAATGTCCATAGTCCACTGCATTATACGTGGATGAATTCAAGTAGGACACTGATTAAATGGGGTTCAATTCCTGTGCACAAGCAGTGAGTGTCCAACTCCATCGGTAAGAGATTAAATAGATTTTTTAAAAAGGAAAAAAGTGTTCCTTAAAATAGGGAGGTCCTCAGTCAGCTGGTCCCCTCTGCCACTCTCTCCCAGTTTGAGCTGTTGTCCTGATAAATACTTCAGGAGGAATGTTTGCTTTTACTCACACAATAGCTGCTGGGCTGCAGCACTTCATCCTACAGCTCCTGTACGGAAAACTGTGCGGCCTGACTCACCCAGAACACCTAATCAAAACGGGTAATAAAATTCCCTGGGGAGTCCTTGCTAATATCTAGCTTCCAGCACCAACAATCCCTGACTCCACAGGGATTTTCTAACACATAGAGCATGGGCACCAAAAGGTGCTCCAACAGTAGCAAAGACATGCTTACAGAACTAGAAGTTGTGTCCATGCATTGCTGTGCCAACACTGATTAGAGAAAGCGGCATAAGAGAGAGATTTCTTTGCAACAGAAGGGAAAGACAACATTTTAAGAAATTCTGCCTTCTGCTGCTTCTCGTTGTAGCAGCTCCTGATGGTTTAACACTAGAAGAACCTGCAAGGAGGCTTGCAAAGAAATATGGCAAGGAAAAAAAATCCTCACACTGGCCTTTCTCACAATCACAAGAACTCGATGGAGGCTGTGGCATAACACAGGTGATGAGCAACCAAATGGGAGATCAGCAAATGGCTACAGTATCTAAGAAGCATGACTAGATATTCTGGCAACAGGCGTGGTACAAACACTTCAGCAGTTTCCAAACTTTTATCTATAACTTGAAGTTCCTACTCCAAGCCAAAGAAAATTCCAATAGAGTCCAGCACAGTGTAAACAAAACTTACCCTCTCTAGTTTCAGATGTCCAAAAAACCCAGCAAAATCCCAGTTCTCATGAATAGGGACTACTGTTACAACCTATATTAACACGTGCCCAAGAAGAACATCAGTAAATGAAATTTTGCCTATTACGATGTCTCTCCTCCATTCTCTATGAGACCATGCTATCTTAGTTTTCATTTAGCTTCTCATCATATATGAGAATAATATACTCAGAAGAAAACTGCATTTTACATAAATTGTATGATTTCAAGCAGACCACACGTGGTAGTTGAAGCACTATTAAACGCCAAAATATAAACAATCCCTCTCAAGATACAGGAAAAAATATTTTATGAAAAGCTAATACCATACTGCATGCTGAAAATATCGCCAATAATGATGTATCATAGAACTGTGCCAAGTAGACTTAAGTAATTCCCCTAAAACACAGCCTCATCAAGATGCATGCAGTCAAAGCACTGAAATGATAATTTCTCATCTAATTCCTGTAACATTATCATGGCATATATTAATAATGTGGTAAATATACACACGCTCCTTGAAAAGATGAGGAAAATGGGTGGATTAAATTGATAGTTCAATAAATAAAAGAAAAGCAAATTCAAAGAAGCCCAGAATAGCTCAAGACTAAGTCCCTTAGTCACAGATCCTGAACTGGAGTTGAATACCTACTGTACTGGACTGGGCAGCAAAAAGAGACAGGTATCTGTGACCTACTTCCTACTGCCAACACAGGAACTCCATGCACAAACTTGTTTTGCATTTTCTAAATTTGAACTACAAAATTTAATCTTCTTTTGAGACATACCTTGGTGAAAAAAAATTTAAGATCTCATAAAAATATGAAGACTGGTAAATAGCAGAGAAATTAGTATTTCTGTGAGTGTTTGATAGTTTGAGGCTTCTTTAAAATAAAAATCCCTTATATTTTAAAACAGATAGCAAAAATGTGTATTGTGAGGGACTTAGGTATTTGTGAGTCTTGGTTTTTTTGCTTGTTACTTGAAACACTTTCAAAAAAACCATAGAAAATACTGTTTTCTTAATGAGAACACCTGCAATTTTCTGTACCATATAAATAACTTCATTCTAATGAACTAAAATTATTTCTTGAATATATACAGGCTGTACTTTTAAAACACAGTGGATTTTAATACACTTGCCAAACCCTACATAGGGGTATCCACGATATCCATTTATTTTAGAAATTCATACACTCATTTTGAATTGCTAGAGACTGAAATGAGGAAGGGGGCTTGAGAGAAATTCTTATCACTAGACTTCTATATTTGACTTGATTGATTTCTCTGTAGTTACATTAAGTTCAGGCTTGGTGCAAAAAGTTGTTTTAATGCTTTGAAGTGCTTGAAATCTAAAGTAAGTTACTCAGGAAACAGAACTGTTTCAGATAAAGTCATGCAAATGTTATGTGGTGAATTTGCCTCTAAGTACTAGTAATACAGAAACGAATCTGTCCACCAGGGAGAAACACTCTCCCCCTTCCCCATACTACTTCCACTCTAACAAGTAATATATCTGTTGAAATGTATGTTAAAGCAAACATCTAAACTCAAAAATTTCTGCTGCTACTGAAAGTTAGTATAATTTTGCTTTATGTCACTCCAATAGAAATACTTTTATTGCAATTTTTTTCATATAAAACATTTACCTGATTTTGTCTAACATTCAGAGCAGAGTAATATACATGTAGCTCAAGATGTCTGAAAAAATAACGTCCCTACATTACCCAAACTACAGGATGTGATATTTAATTTGGTAGAAGAGATTTTCAAAGGTAAAAAGGTCAAGTCAACAGGCATGAGTCACAATCACATCTTATGAGTTTGATAACTCCTCTAACTCAATGTACACTGTACAAAGGTGATCATTCGTTGGGCATGCATCCAAAAATATACTTACTTTAAAGTGAAGTTAACAATGCAACTATACATTAAGATAAACATATGTGGTTAAATTTCTGCTTGTGAAGGAGTTTTAGTTACTATGCAGAAATATAAAAATAAAACCTCAAGGAACCCAAACCCTAATTTATTAATACTTATAGACAGTCAGGTCCAATCCCACGGGTAAGGTATTTTTCTTGTATTATGATAAAAATGAATCAGGTAATAGCTACCACTAAAATGGTATTATTATCTGTCTTGGGTAATGCAACAGATTGACCATTCTGCTCATCCACAAATCACAATATCAGCTGTTGCCCCATCTGTTATGTGGTGGTACTTCAGTGTAACACATTTTAGCTAAACTGCAAGAGAAGAATGCTAAAATGCCTTACTACCGAAACAAATCATTACAACTGGAACGTCTCTGTTCTTTCAGTGCAGCTTAAAAACCTTAAGCATTGAAATGATGCAAAATAAATCCTCAGATAATAAACAGGAATTTCTCAAAAACACATGCAAGTATCAGGACATTGTTAAAAACCAATACACTGAATTTCTTTAACCTGAAAAGTACAGTGGAGCGGTCCATGTATGAGAATCTACATTTCTGTGATGGATAACTAGCAATTGAAAAGAAAAACCCTCAAAACTTCTCTGTTTCCGGCATCCCAACTTTCAGCACAGACAACTGATATGTTAGTCCATTTTACTTCACTATATTTTACAGGAGCTATTTTTAGCCATTGCAAAACTAATGGAAGAGTTGAGAGTCTACATTCCACTCTAATTAAGCCATTATCTTTAGCAGCCAACTATTTTGTACATTATAAATGCAGCAATACATATCAGAGATAATACTAACATCTGTTTTGCAAGGCAAGAGGCCAAGTGGCTAAATACTAGATCCCAGTGAAGGAACCAGATTTTTTGCTTTCTAGGACTGTGTGCAACAGTGGCTTCACCAGAGCTTATGGGTTTCCTAGCTGAATCTGTTATTACAGGAAAGGGATGTATGTTTGTATTTATACCAAGGATCAATGTCTTTAGACTCTATGATTGAGAACTCCTTCGCAGTAGCTTGCGTTGTTATATCTGAAGTTACTGAAGTTCACAGCCTATACTCTAACCAGCTGGAAATCCCGCTCCTGCATTCACCTCCAGCAGTAAAAGAAGGATGGGAAAGTATCCTTAAATCCTTTCCTCATCTTTTACAGGTGCTCAATAGAAAAGATCACTTTTCCCTATTGGGACTGCCACACCCAGAATTCCACTTGCAGAGATGCAGGCATCTCATTCCATGCCCTTTCAGTAAAAGTTTACGTATGAACACAGGGTTATTTATAGAAGCATTACTTCATCTCCCCATTTGTCTGAGACTTTACAGAGCATCACTGATGCACATTGTGATACATTTGAATAGTGTTTTTGCAATCCTTCTTTCTCTGACCCTTAAAATATGGTAGAAAGATTCTCACTGGCTCTTAATGTCCATTTTCTATTTAAAAATTCCCTAGGCATTATAGAATAATGAAGAAATAGAATCCTGTCTTAATCTACAACAGAAGCCAGAAGAAAATTGCCTGACTTAACTGCTTTACATGCAACAGCAATGAAAAAGAGGCAGGTGATTTCACTTACTACTATATGGATTACGAAAAAATCTTAATACATTTCTAAATACAAATCTGCCTAAAGCTTTAGTTTTAAAACCTCTCTACATTTTCCTAGTTTTTAGGAGCTCTGATTCCCCAATGACTGCAATTATACTAAGTAAATCTACTTTCTTATGACCTAAAATGAACATATGACTTACATATGAAGTTTGCAGTGAAAAGTGTAGAACAAAAGCCTAGGATTTTAGCATAGGATTTCTTAGTGCATATTGAACAAATTTTACTCTTTATGTTCAGTCTCACCACCATCTCCCAAGTAAGCCATTTCCTATATGTGCACAGGACTCTCTTCCATCTAGCTCTTGTTACCAGCACAGTTCAATAGAAAATGGGAAGCACCAGTTTCAAAATAACCAATGCACCAGTGAGGCCTGTAACATAACAGAGATAAAGCAGAACAAAACAACAGCTTTTCAATGCATCATGCATAGACATACCTGTAAAACGGAATCTTAAAGGGTATCCTATAAACCCAAGTATACATTATAATGGCTAAAAGGTCTCATTACAACTGCATTAAATTAGGGGAATGATGGTTTTTTATACTGCTGAGTGTTCAGAAAACCCACAATGAGATATACTTGTTAGTGATTTCAATACCCTTCCTTTTTCAGAGTAGGTAAGGTTACACATGCATTCTTTTGGGTTTTCCAGTAGCAACCATGTGAATGGAACCTTGAATGTGGTATATAACCTCTGTATAGCCTAAACTGACCCATTTTTTAATACTAATAGCCTCACCCTATTTTACAGGGCACATATAAACAGAAGTTTTCATATACACCATTTTAAAAAACATCCTAGGAATACCTGTTGTCAATATGAATCTGATTTTGCTATGCTCATAACTTTTGATGCATTCTTCTTCAAGACTTAAAGTTTTCCACTTCATTCCAGTTCAGGAGCATTTCAGTTAGGAGCCTGAGAAAAACCTTCAGGTACTACTAGAAACTGTAGCATGAAAACTATGTTAAGCAAAAGAAGAATATTCTGCTTTATTAATAACTAAGAACTACGAAAAAATACTCCAGAAATGACATTCAGCAAAACCTTCATGAAGAAGTACCTTAAGCTAAGGAAAGAAAGTACTGCAGTCAGAAGCTATTTATGGTTGAAGTTTAAGCTGCTGCATTCCCAAGAGTATCTACAAGGTATTCCTCTATAATGACCTGTCTAAGCTAAAGCATGTCATCTTTACAAGACAAAAATACACAATTTAACTTTTGACTGAAAAATATCAGCAGAAAGATGACTCCTACTTGATGAAAGAGATCTGCATCTTTTGAAATTTAAATGTTAGGGGTTTGTGACTATTTCCTAACTGTATTTGGAAGGGGGTGATTGTGAGTGGGTGGGGTGTGGTTTTTGATGCTCTTTCAGATATTCTATTATAGATGCCAAGAGTCACGGGCGAAAAATAAAAATCAGTCTCTATAATAAAAAAAGAAATTAAACTACAAAAATAAAGTACAGTCCCAATCTGTCTACACTGTTTTCCAAACTAAGCTGAGCTACTATATTTAGCTGAGGCTACCATCCTCTCAACTCTAAACATCTCTGACCTCTCTGAGCATTACTGGTTTCTTTTTCATGCCCTTCACACTGTTTTACCCAGCCAGGACACAATGAACTAGCATTATTATAAACATTCTGGGGTTTATGCTTCTGCCAATGCTTCTGCCTAGGCACAGGTTCTCTCCATTTTCTGAAGATGCCAGAACCACAGCCAGCCCTTCCTGTCTTTTGCTAACCCTGAGGGAGGAAGAGGCAGTTCTGTTCACTCCCAGTATATGCCACTAAAATGCTCACTTGCTTTTGCACCTCAGGTTTGCAGGAATTCCCTGTCGTTGGACTTCACTATGTACTAAGCTTCAAATATATTCAGTGCAATAAAGAAACATATATATTTCAGGACAGTAGACAGATTATTTTACAACAATGGAAAAATAAATAAAAGTAATTAGAAACATCTGACATTTTCAATGTACATTGTCGGCAAAGTAGAAGACAAAAATTAGTGGGAGAATTTGCAGAAAAAACTACATGCCAGATAAAAATGAGAAAGAAAATAATTCAGCTCCATAGTTCAGAAAATGTGTGTGATTCAATTCAGAATACGGATGCCTGTAGTTAAGCTTTAAAAATCTATTTACTTGAAGTACTGTATAAACCTTAAATTGACTGTGAATTAATTAAAGTAGATGCAACAGCTGAGAAAGGAGGCAAATGCTAAAGAAAGGAAATGCTACTTTTGAGCTCATANACCGAGTTACTCCCATCAAAAAGAAACACTTTAAATTAGTGCTGGCTGCTAACCTGAAAAATAGATGGTGATAGTGGATACTCCTCTACAGCACACCATCATTCTTTTTCCTCCTGCACTTAAAGAACTTCCAGGAATTTTTAAAAAAATCCAGTAGAATTAGTTTAATTAAAACTTGAGAATTTATTCTCTTGTATGAAATCCCAATACAGATGAAGACCAATTTCTAAAGCAATTAAATCAACAATTGTAAATTGTTTCTGCATTATATAGTATGCTACAACTAAAGGCAGAATTCAAGAAAGGAGTTTGCCCTCAAAACAAAAATTAACTGCTGAGGAATATCATGTACTTTGCCATAGATTAGTATTTTATTTGAAAAATGCACATATAAAATGAAAAGGAAAAAAGTTGGTTTGACATGTTACTTTGTGAAGCGGCTTGCTTGTATGCTGAGGAATCATATTTGAACCAGCTTGATAAAAATGAATAGTTACAACTAAAATTTTCACCCAACAGAGGAATATTTAATTTGACTTACACTAGCACGCATGAATAGAGTACAATTAAAAAACCTTCTGAAAGAAATTATTTTGTTCTAATGTTGAAGCACTATCTGTTCTAAATTGTCATGTTCCCATCTCTTCAGGAGAGGAGAAACCAAAGACACAAATCATAACAATTTGAAGAAAATTCCCTAAATAATGAGTTAAGTTTCAGCAACAAAATTTAAGTAATCTTTCTGAAGATGTCTAGTTATAGACATTATGATTTGCAAATCATAACTTTCGACATCCAGGGATTCTCAGAATAAAACAACGGCTTCATATGAGCTTATAAATAAGCAACAAACAAACTCAAATATTGAAGAAAACATGCTTCCATTAAAGGAGATTGCCGAGTCCCAAATGGGCAGCAGTTCAAGAATGCTACATGAGTAGTCAGGCATGTACGATTTACAGTACTTTTACTTTTCTAGTGCTGCCACTAAGTTTAGAATATGTCTACAAAAAGGCCTTGCCGATTTTAAAATGTTCTGTAGATCCAAACATTTATTTTTGTATCTTTCAGTACAAGTCTTTGAAACTTTGACTTTGTCTTCTACAATCTTTTGCTAGAATCTGATTTACCGTATTGGGTGTCCCCATCCAACCATGCTCGTGTAATTCCCCACATGCTTCGGACAGGTTGAAGGCATCATACACACTTCCAACTTCAGAGGTTAATAACATATTTCAGAAAAGCTGACACTTCTTTGTCATCATTTATCTTATAATTTTAGCTCACGAAATTTGAGTATTAGGAAAGAAATAATTTTGTCATGTCATATGCAGATCTATCTATAAAGGAAACATCCTCTTAAAACACATTCCACTTAAATGTTTTGCAGTGTCTTCCCGTACAAATAAACATATGAAATTGAAAAGTAGCGGATGGTTTTACATATTGTGCTTGTAAAAAGCAACAGGCTGCACAGTCAATTTGCATTCCTTCTGAATTCTCCTCAATGGCTTTGGATGCTTTTGGGTTTATGTAACTAAAAATCCAAGTGATAACACATATCACAATGATGAAAAAGAATATTCAAGCTCATATCTAGTAACCTCAGTGATGCAAAGAGGGCAAGTCCTAAGATCTCTTATAAAAGGAAGGGCTTAAGTTCCTCTTCCTGCAGAAGAAAAATAAGAAAGGCAGAAGAATGGAACGAACCAAGTTTCTTCCATTTATCTAAGGACTGGCATAAAGTTTCTAGCTTACATTACAGAAATAAGCCTGTTGTTACCAGAGCTTTGGAATACCTGGAATCACCAAAAACACCTCCTTGTTTATTTTAAACATAATCTTTCACCTCACCAACACAGATTTAAAATCATATGCTCAGGTTTGCTAAGTACAAGGAGAATGAGAAAGAATTGATAATTCTGAAATTAATTCAACACAAGAACTTTGAAAACATTTAATCACTTTGTTACCTCAAACTTCTTCTGCACCATATTTTTAGGCCTTTTCTTCCTCAAATTTGGCTAGACCTCTGAAACACTGCATCAATCTTGTACACAGTAGTTCAAAGTCCTCTAAGTGGTGCTTTAATTGATGCTCATGTGACTATTCAGAGATATTTTCTTAT
>VZTN01006042.1:31328-77109 GCA_013400515.1 Erpornis zantholeuca
CCCAGCGCGGCCAGAGCGGCGCGAGGCTCCACAGCCCCTCAGCCCTTCGCTCCACTCAGCCCTTCGCTCCCCTCAGCCCCTCGCTCCCCTCAGCCCCGCGGCCGCCTCGCCATCTTCTTCCGTGCACACTCCGCTGGTGGCCCTTCCCCATGCCTTACGCTCCAGCGCTGTCGTTTCCTCCTGTGGTGGCGGGGTTTGGGGGGCGTGTGGCGCATCCCTGGTGTTGGGGGCTGCAGGGGCTCGGCTCTCCCGGGCCGAGGAGACAGGTGAAGCCCTCTGTTGGTTAGTGAAGGCAGGTAGCTCAGGAAGGAGAGGTCACGCTTGTCTCAAGCAGCCACCTGCCGCCCTGGGGACCTGGAGCAGTGGCCCAGGAGGTTGTGGTGAGTGGGGGCTGTAAATGCCGTTTTTAATAGTTTAAAGGGCGAAACATTTGTACTTGTGGTGCTTGGTGAGTTTTTCGGGGGTTGGCACTGTTCGGTTAATGTGCAGAGTAATAAGCTTCTCAGAGCTTCAAAATCGGTGTGAGTGTCTGGGAGGAAATGGTTTTTCTTTCCTCGTGGCACCATGTGACAAGACCATTTATTTTCAGCTTCCTGCCTGTATCGAGGGTTGGTGGTTTTTTTTGCACCTATCCATAAAAGTCCTTTCTATTGTCCACTCTACCCCCATGCATTCTCATTCCACCTAATATTGGATTCATCTAATTGGACTGTTGCAAAATGCTCTGTGGAAGCAATTATAGCTGTTTATTTTTGGGGTGGGTTTTTTTTGTTTTGTTTTTTTTTTTTTTCTCTATACAGTTCATGTCAAATTCATAAGCTGAGGCATTTTCGATAGCTGTAGCTTCATGCAAGCATCATCAGCATTTGTTCTGTATATGCTACTGCATCTCTGTATGGCTACAGGCCAACAGTAGTCTGTTTGCTCTAGGAATGCAAGTTAAACTTTGGAGGGTTGGGTTGTTTTGGTTTGGTTTTCTGAGGAAATAGGAATGGGAAAAATCAACAACAAATTATCACTACTATTCCTAGCAGATCTGAAGCATTTTAAGTGTTCTTATACTTCCACTGTTGAGCACCAAACAAACCTGACAATCTGAGGTGCTATCATGCAGTAGAAAAGAAGTTTATGAGCATGTGCACACAGTTAGTTTCACATAAAAGAAATATTAAGATAGTTCTACAGCATCAATACACATTTTTACTGAAATTACAGTTTCACTGACTTATATCTAAGTAGCTGTTTCATACAGTTCATAATCTTGTACTTACTCAAATTTATATCTAGACTTAGTCCACATGAAGCCAATGGCTTAATTTCTGTTCTATGTGGCCAGGCAATTACAGGCTCAGAGGAAAACTTTACTTGCTGATTGTCTAAAAGTCACTATTTTAGAAAGATTGTTATCCAGTAAAATCTGTACTAGCACAGCTTCAGAGTCGGTGATATGAAGCAGTCTTATTTTAGTGGTCTCATGTCAACAGCCATGAAATGGTGTGTGGCACACAGTGAGGTTTTGGGCACAGTGCGTATGAACGGGATGGGGGAGATGGGGAGAGGAAGACTGTTATACAAAAATGTCTCTTTTTGACTGTGATAGACTGTTTCCAAACTGTGTTAAAACTTCATTTGAACTGGTTTTGAGAGCAGATGTTGAAGGATATAAAGTAATCAGAAATTCCTGGTTTACTGTGACTTCATATCCTTGTCAGTGTGTATATGGTCCCTTACTCATCTCCTCAAGGGAGACTCATCTCCTCCCAAGCTCATCTCCTTGCCTGGTCCCACTGCAAAGGAGGAGAATCAATGTGCTTGCATGTGTAGTTTACTAGATGTGGTCAGAGGGAAACACAGATTGTGCCGCAGAGAAAATTCATAGATATGAGTGGGTGTCAACAAAGTTAGCGAAACTTTGAGATTCTCTCTAAAACAGGCATCTGGGTTTGGTTCATGCTTTACCTAGCCTGCCTATTGAGTGTAGCCTAGAGTGTATTACCCCTGTCAAGACAAGGCCTGTAATCTTTTTTTGTATTTCCAATGTTGTTTATACAGCTTGGAAGGACACAGTCCTAGATTCTTTGATGGAAGTGTAGTGGCACAGGAATCTAAAGAGAAACTGGTTTGAGAAAACAATATTAGCTTAGCTAAATCCCTGATACTTAATCATTCTTCCTTCAGAGTCTGGAAAGCACAAGGCAGTCCTGGACAGATGTAGCTCTGCATTTAAGTACTGTGACAGCAAATTACTGAGCAAGAGGGAACATTCCGAATGAGTCCCAAAATAGAAGGCAGTTAAGTACCTAAGTCCGAGAATTTAGCATTATATGGAATCCTGAGTTCAGCCTGTGCCTTAAAATACCTGAATGCAATTTCTTCAGCCATTATTCTGCTAGCTCATCCCTGCAGTCAATTAACAAGCTAGAAAAGCAACCAAATGAAATGGATGTCAGTATTATGGGCTAAGGCCTTTAACTGTTCTTTGAGTTGTGTTATTAAAGTCTTTGTCACAAAGACCTGAAAAAGTAAATAGCTGAGACTTTCAGTGTTCCTGGTACAAAACACACCTTGTGAACCCTTAAGCACAGTACACAACGCTTTAGATAAATGTTCAGGACACTGTAAGCAAAACCAAGTGTATTTTTTTAGAATAGTTCTAACTAGTCCAATATATCACCTAAGAAAGAGTTTACTTTCTTGGTAATGCATGTAGAAATAAGGATTGGCATGTGAAGAACACCAGATAGGTGTTAATTATATTATAATACTTACTACTGACAAAACTCTACCAGGATAAAAAGTAATATCTTATTTAAGCTTCTGGTTAATTTTGCTTGTTTAAATTAGTGATGTAGGTCTAGAGGGACAGCATTGTAGAGATGTGCCTAGGTACAGTCAAAATGAAACTCTTGGAAAGAAGAAATTGGATATGATTCTACATGCACTCTTAATAGATGGGTGTGGCAGAGCAATACTAGGCCAGCTTCCCACCTTTTCAAGCACGGAACAAGTTCTAAGGATTAGTGACCTTGCTAAAGGTTATTTAATTTTGCAAGTAATATTGATACCAAGGAAATCATTGTCTCATAAAGCAGGAATGCTAAAATTCACACTTCAAATCTACTTTGAGATGGTATTTTATGTTCTCTCACTTAGGAGTAAAGACTGTGTAAAAGAAATATAGCCCCAACATTGTTTAAATAAAAAACCCCAAAGCACTACCACCACCCACGACAGATTTTTAATAATGTAACCATTTGTTGTCCCTGACTTCTAGACAAAGTAGTTTTACTCTTGCATAGTTGACCTCTAAGTTGGATCCTTTGAAAACCTTATGAAATTCTGGAACTATGAGGCACAGAAGAAAATGAGATGGAGAATGTATATATCTTTGCCTTCTTTGTTTGTTTACTTCAGCCTGGAGATGTTGGAAAAACAGTATATTAATGAAGAATAGTGCTTTCCATCTTCCAGTTTTGCTTCTCAAATAATTGTGGGAATAGGAGAAGTCTTTCTTTTATAAAGCTTCCAATAGTTTTAGGAATAAATCTGTCTAGGTTAGATTAAACTTTGAGACAAAAAATAAATTTATATAATAATCTTTCTTAGACCAACAACTTTCTGGTGTTTATTGAAGAAAATGCCATAAAGGAGAAAATAAAAATTTGAAAAAAAAAAAAGCAAAATTTTCCTTTCTTTGAAAACTCACTGTTTCCATAGTACTTTTAAGGAATTAATTACCTTCCTTGAGATTTCTCAAAGGGAATTCCATGTAATAAAAGGCTCCTGAGAGCATGAATGCTCTCTGAGTGTCTTTCTGATGTATCAGTGACAGTGAAGGGAACAAGTTTATGACGCGTCATAAACAGAAAACTAAAATGACTATGTAAGTTTATTTAGCTCTTGTGGTGCTTGTAAATTTCATGTATACTTAAACTATTCCTTTATTACTCTTAATTACACAACTAATCTTACAACTTCTATGTGCATTACTGTGATGTAATCGTAACCCTCCTAGCAATTGCTGCACACTTTCTACTTAAAATTTGTCTTTTATGTTTACATACAATTACCCAGGGCTAAGTGTAGGCAGATGTTAGGAGGTGTGTAGTGCAACAAACTTTATCTTACTATCTGTTTTATTAATTCTGGACCCTGGGAGACTTGCAGTCAGTGAGAAAAGACTGCTCCAGGCGAAGGAGGTTCACTCCTGTTACAGCCTCCTGTTTTTCTTTTCCATCCTTCTCTTATGAGGAAAAGTCTGCCTTATGCCAGTTAATGTCAGTGGAACCTTGATCAGAGGAAAGCCTTACCTGGCCAGAACCAGCTGGTAAGATCAGACCTCATTTCTCTAGAGGAGATCAACTTGGATTATTTGAAGTAATAACAAAATGCATTATGTCTTTACATTAAGGCTATGAGCCCACAAGTGGATCAACAGTATCGATCTCTACACCTATGCTAAGTCCCAGTGATTCTAATTAAACTGGATTGTAGGATCCAGCTTATTATACTTGGTGTTGTTTCTGCAAATGAACTGCCCAGATGAACTCTTGTGCTTTCATTGAATCCACTGAAATGAATAGGGCCTAGTGCAGCACTGGTAACGTCAAGGCCTTATTTTCTAACAATGTAGATAAGAGATCAGTCCAAGCAAGGTAACCTTTGGATAGTTCCCGGTCTCATTGCTTTATTTCTGTAAATTCTAAGCACATTACTTCAAATGGTGACTATGGGAAAGTACCTTAGTTTGCTACAAAAACAAGGCAAGATGAATTCAAGAGTGATTCAAAATATGTCATCCTGTTGTGAAGCAGACTGATTTTCTGAAGGAATGTAGGTGGCTGGCTGTGACCTAAAGTTGCTATGAATAAACACCAGAAAATTCAGGCTCGGGAGATAATTGAAGGACTTTCTTGTGCAGCATTAAGATGTGGAACTTCCTATGATTCTAGGAAAATCGAGTTCCTACAAAAGGCTTTTCAAATATAAAACAAACCCAGAGTTTTGCAACTTTAGCTGAAATCCCAGTCTGCACTTGGAGGAAAGAGAAATGTATTGCAAAGGATGAGGCGGACATGGCATACCCAGAGAAATCTGCAAAGGAGATCTGTGCTTGAAAGGCTGCTGCAGGGATGTCTCTTGCATGCTTGTAATGTGGGGTTTAACCTGCCTATGGGCAGTCTGTTGCTTCCAGAAATATTAGACTGCAGATTTGCTGGCAGCTCGCAGCAGGATATACAGAAGTCAGAAGTCTGTGTCTGTTCTCTTCTGCATTGTGCTATTGACAGACTGCTCTCACCTTCTGTTACAGAAGTTGCTGTGTGTGACTTGTGAACTTTTGGTCATCCTCAACCAATTTTGATTTGCTGTTTTGAAATCTGCAGGAAAGACAGACAAAACCAGGAAGTAAGTCCTTCATATGACATGTCTGGTGACACAGCATCTGTACATCAGTGTTTTTTTAACTCCAATATGTTTGTGGACATAGCATAAATAACTATGTCAAATGGTCCTGAAACAGACTTCATCAGACACTCAGTCTTAGATGGTAATGATTTCTGGTCATGATTAACCTGATGGCAGTTTTTTTTCTCCATGTCTTTATCTCTTCTCAGAGACAGTAGCTTGCATATGTAACTCTGTCAGGGATTCAAGTCCTAAGTAGTTATTAACTTGTACTTAGTATGCAATGTCTCTGAATTAAAAGGGCAGATCTATCTTCATCTAATGAACACTTAGAACAAGAGTTACCTGGCAGGTTTGTAGCTAGCTCTAATTGCATCCTCCTTGCTCTGCTGGGACTGACATACCCAGGAGAGAAGAGAGCTTAACTTTCTGAGAAAATGACAATTGCATCAAACAATATCAAGAGAAAAACATTCAAAAGCATTCTGATACCAAATATGTTACTACTTCCTCCTCACTCTTCCTCATCTTAACTCCCTTCAATTTTCTTCAATTTTTCTTCCCTCACCTTCAATTTTTTTACTTTTAGGCTGTGGCAAACTTGCTGTCATGTAATTTAGCGCAACTTTATATTGCTTTTATTTATGTTCTACTGCTTATGAACACTGTGGTTCAGTAGAACCACATAAGTGTAACAAGAGATGTCTTGCTACAGTATATTCCCCTTTATTGTTATTTAGGCATAAGGGGAAGTAAGACTAGTATCTCTCTCTTTTTTTTTTCCTTCTTTCTTCTTTTTTCCTTCCTTTTTATTTCTTCTTTCTCCCCACCCTTGGAAAGGGATGGTCATAACATGAGCGAGCAGGGAAGTTAATCACACCTATCACATTTGGGATATACCTTTTTAACTAGCTGTAACTTCCACACATTTCAGGTTCTTCAAAGACATTTTCTGTTGTGTGAATGGATCTGCTGGCATTCTCATGTTTTCTGAAAAAAAACACAATGTAGAAAATCTTAGGTGAGATTTCATAGGTGAGATTTCTGTACTGAAGCCTAGTTGCAAAGTTACTTGTGGAATGACTCTTCTGACTGGAAAGTGAAGTGATTAGGCATCTGTGAGATTAATTAAATTCTTGTGCTTCTCTTAATTTGCTTAGATACCTAGATGCCCATGATTTTTTAAAGTGTAAAGCGTTTTCTTGTGAGGACTTAATGTCATGGGGTTTATCTTCTAGGGCAAACACTCGAGGTCTCAAGTACTAAGTTGAATCAGTTTGGGTTAAGTTGCTTGAAATGCATTCACTGAAATCCCACACTGTCAGTCTGGCCTCGGATTTGAATTGGTTTTTATAATCATGTAATGAAATTTAAAACACTTTCAAGTTGATTTGCTGTGTAGCAGGTAGTTTGCAGTTAGTGAAAAACATGGGGGAATATGCTTTGGAGCCTTGATCTATTTTCTGTATCTACCCTGTCAAGGAACAGTCAGCCAGAGGCAATCACTGAGGTGCAGTTAATGGAGGAGAGGTCTGAAGAAATGTGATAATGTGGATATTCTTTATGTTCATTTATGTCTTTGCTTGCCGCAGTGTTAACATGTTAGCTTTAATGGAAACAGCTTTTACACAAGTGCTAGAAATGTCTCCAGCTAATGCAGCATGCTCTCATTCTTGGCTTGTTCTTTGCTGTCTTATATTGCTTGCATACACCCCTCTTCTGCCCTGGAAGTAGTGCAGTGATGGAGCAAGGCATAAAAATGCAGTGTAATAATCTCAAAATAAACTAATAAGGTTTACCCTCCTCCTATTCTATATGCTTTCTCTTCATTCTGAGGTCCTTCTAGTAAGCCATTGAAGTGCAATGTCTTTAATGACTATTTGATTGAGATAAGAGAGTTTAGATTAATTGAACTTGTGCTAAATGTGGTCATGATAATGATGGACATGATGGGGATATATCAGTGATATTTCTTCAGAATCTTTAGAATCATGGCTAAATTCTGTAAGACAGAAATGCACAATTACCTTAAGAGTTGCATAAACAGCCTAATGTTTGGGGTTTGTTTATCATTAATCATGATAGATAATAGTAACAGTTGTTAGAAGAAAGCACCACATCTAGACATAAAAAGCATGAATTTTCACCATGGACTTAAATACAACAGTAAATCCAGTTGTTATTTGCACCTGCTATGCAGGTAGAGGTTGATATAACATTAGAAAAGTGCAGTAACAGGAAGGATAATGAAATTGTATTATGATATTTGCAGACTTTAGATGCAGCAGACAGTATAACTTGTTTTCATGGTACTTAGATTATCATACTTACTGATCAGAAATATGAATTTTTGCTAAGTATAGTATAACAGAAGTCTTTTTAAAGAAAAAGGTGAAGCAGAGGCCAGTTGGGGATTGCTGTTTGCAGGCTGTGCTTAACTCTGTTTATTGCTTCCCCTTTTCCCAGCAAATCCAGTATTTAGGAAGGATTGTAAGACTCATGTAATCATTGAGGATTTACTTTCTTGGTGCCTCAGAGCTGCATTCACCAACACCACCAATGTTTTGTTTTTTAATCATACACATCACCTTCCCGAGGTACAGACAGATGTTATCAGGAAGTATTTTGGATAGTAACAACTGTAAATTGTTTGAAATTAACATTAGAAATATAAGTAGACATGGGTTCAAATTTTGGTCCTGCAGTGACAGAAGGCCCTGTAGTTCTACAGCCATCTGAGATACGACTGATGGAAATTGTGACCCAACTAATGAGGTCAAGTTTCTTTTCCTTTTGTGTCAGTACAAAATATTCTTAATTCTTAGTTTGGTACTAAAATATAGAAGAATTCTAAATATATAATAGGCTAAGGTTCAGGGTAGGATAGAATAATCTCTGCTGGCAAGAAGTTCTGCTGTTGGGTGAACAGAGAGCATAGTATTCTGATAAACTGCTTAATATTTCTTAATACTTAATGTTTCTGAAGATTAGGAAGTGTAGATTGGTGGATTAATTAAATAAACAGTTTAATTGAAGCACTTTAGAGTTGCAGTTTCCCTTTCACTGTTTCCAGTCTTTGCTTCAATACAGGCAAAATATAGGGACATTAGTGTTTATTCATATGCAGCTTTCCTCTTACTTGCATAATATGCAAGGACAAAGCATTTCTAAGTGTCCTTAGCATAAAAAGGAAAAATAAATCAGTAATGAGAAAGGTGTATTAGTGAAAGAATCTTTATAACTGGAAATCTTAATATTAAATTGCTCCATCTAGTGGCAATCTGCTAAAACTGATGTTTTTCTTTAGTGATTCTTACCCTTTAGTAATGATTATGCCTCTTAAGAATTTAAGATTGAATTATTGCTTTACATAGGAAGCTCTCTACCAAGGGAACTGTACATGTGACAAGGGACAAACTTTGATTTTTCTTCCAGTTTCTTCTGAGGGTTTTCACTGTTTACTTTAATGGAAGCAAGCCTTATGTGTCCAAGTGTCTCAACTGATTTTAAGATCTTGGTTTTAGTGCTTTACTGTCTTTGGTTCGAGTTCTTCTTGGGCCTGGGAGGGAAAATAGAGAAGCTGGATTGCATAAATAATACAATAAGGACAAAGTCTCTAATTCTTTGTCAAAGAGTTAAAATACACAGCGAATCGTGTACTGAGTCCAGCATCTTGCATCCTAACATGAGAGAAATTTCAGTTGCAGATTGTTTCATCCAAATCCTTAACTGGCGTTGATGGTGTACTTTTCACAATAATAATTAACTAATTGAATGATTCATTAATGCAAACATACTTTGTAAGCAATTTGAGTTCTTATGCCTGTCAAGGTAGAAACACCTGTGTTTCCCAGTCATATGAAAATAGGGAGAAAATTCCAAAGGAAAATGCTCAATAAGAGGTTTAATCAAGGCATCTCGGATGCTTTCTTCCTTGGAAGACCTTGAAAAGACAAAACCAAAAAAGAAGGGAGTTCTTGAGGAGACCTGCATATTTCTTGGTGCCCACTGCTGTGATCCCTTGTGCACTGGCTTTAAAAGGAACTGAGGTGCTTAAGAATGCAAAATCTTAGAACAATGAATCACTTTCAGGGTGATTGGTATTTTTTTTTCGGTTTCTGAATAGAGCCCAAAATTGTGCAACCAGCAGCTGAAGTCCTGCAGAACACAAAAAATACTTAAAAATGAAAAGCAAAACAAAAGGCCTAACTGAAATAGTCTAAACCCAAATCTTAAGTATGAGATTTTTGAAAAAGAAAGTTGGCTGTTCTTGAAAATGTAACTTGTTGATTCTCCTGTCCTTTATTTTTGACATTAATTTTCAGTTTTGGTTAATCTGCTATCTTTGATTTCCTGATAGATTCTCTCCTAATTCCATTCCTTTAGTATTAAGAAACTGCTCTGTAAGACTAGAAGAGATGCATTGTATTCCAAGGCTGTCATTTTTATTATTCACCTGAATAATGGACCATAGACCTTTTAGAGCACTTTTCCATATTTCCTCTTCCCAATTAGTTTGGTCGCTTAAAATTGCAGATTGCTATTCCTATCTTCCTTTCCCAGGCCATTAAATATCACAATTGAGTAACTTCCCTGCATGCTAAGTAAAGTTTCCTTGCAGCGTGCATTTTAAGCTCTGCTGTTATACTTTTGGATGAACTTGCAAAGTTTGAAATACAAGGTATCACATCCTGATGATAGCGCATGAAGAAATAATTAATTGCTGTCAAATAGAATGGTGCTTTTTCTTAAAACAGTAGAATTTTCCTTTGAATTAATTAAAAATATGTATCTGAAATCTTTCTTGTTTCCTGAGGCAGATATATTGTCAGAGAATGCCTTATGACAATTTGTACTGGTTCAGTTCTGCTCCTCTCTGGGGTTGCTTTGTTGTGGTGTTGTACTGATTTTGATATTGAAAAACATCTATACCATTTTACTTCTTATCCCATCAAAAATGCCTTTTTTAAAAATGAAACATAATTGTTATAAGACTGGACCAAACAGCAGCAGTCCCAGGAAACAGTCAGCATGTGCACTGATGGAGACTAGATTTAATGTATACTGTTCTATTTTTTTTTCAAAATATGCTCATCAGAACCTGGTTGTTACCCATGTGCAGCGTAAATAAATATTTGGAATTGACCACTTTTTCTTTAGGCTTCATCTTTGCTTCTGTAATGCTGCCTTGGTTTCTAGCAGAGTTTGTAGTTTTAAAAATGTTTTGGGTGGATACAAAAATGGTGGGCATGTTTATCTTTTTGCAGGTTACTGAGAGTACCTGTCTGCTGATCCATCTGATCTGAGCTTTTTCTCTGAACAATTCCATAGGACAGTTCAAGACTTGCAGAGTGGTTGGGGTTTTGTAGCATTACCCTGGACTTGAAAAGCCTGCTTTTCTCCCAAATTTCTAAAGATTTTGGTCTCATGCACCTTCTTAATTAGACCAATGCCATGAAGTTTTGATTCTGTCAATCTGTCCTGTGGCATTTTGCATTTTACATTGTTTGCTGTATCAGATTGCTTATTTCATAAACTTAATGCTGGACTGTGTGACCTAAATGGGCAAATAACTATTATTCTCTTTAATCAAGAAGTGATTCGAGATCTCCAAGCATGGCTAGCCACTTTCATTTTGGATTGTAATAAAATCTGATCTTACTGATTATTCAACCCTTTGTCAGAGACTGAAAATAGTTGCCTCAAACATTGATATAAAATTTTGCTCATTATCAAGAAGCTAAAACCAAAGAAAGACTCCCTGAAGACTGGAACTTTGAATTGGAAAGTCAAAGTGCTGATTAGATAAAGGGAAACCTATCGTTCAGTCATCTCAGGTGGAGGGAAAGGTGTGCATCCACCAATAGGCCAAAGCNAGGTCCAGCTGTGGAACCTCAACCCCACAGGCCACATCCACAGGACTCTCATGCAAGAGGCAGCTGAGGGGAAGTCACAATCCATCAAAACCCCCCCAAAGTGCTCCCCAGAGGCCTTGCACCCCAGGGCTGCATGTGATGGAACAGACCCAGAGTCTGCTGTAAGACACTGCCCCCTCCCCCAGGGGGACATGCCTGGACATTGCCACCTGGCTCGAGGGGATATAAACCCATGGGATTCTGTGCCTTTTGGGGAGACCTTCACCACCAAGAAGAGCAGCTGGAGAGGATCAGCAGAACATCATTGGGATCCACGGAGTGGTGATATTTTCCTTTTTCTGTCCTTGTCACTCTTTCTTACCCCCCCACTTATTTTCTACTACTTTCTTTCTTTCATACTTACCATCAAATAAAACTGTTACTATTGACTGGCATATGGTCTCATTTGCACCTTAATTTGGGCAGAGGCATTTCTAAAGAACCTATATATAATTTATACCTTAATTATAATTATACCTTAATTATAATAATAATTGTATCTTTACACCCTTTTGCATCATATAGATGTTATATCCCCCAAAAAAATAAATGCCACAGTTTGTTTGTTTGTTTGTTTGTTTTCAGTACAATCTTATCATTGATGATTTTTCTAGTTCAGTCAGGTTTAACCCGTTCTTCAACTTTCTTTCATGTGTTTCTTATTGAGTATCATATTCTAACTTCAGTGGTGTTTCCATGGTTGGCCTTCTCTTTAGCTAATTGAAAATAACTGTTTTTTCCCATCCACCTCTAATAAAAAACGGTGTTTGTTTTAGTGGTGTGTACTGTGAAAAAGGAAACCAGCATGCGACTTCTTGTCTACATATTTCTGTGACAGATAAAAAAGCATTCTACTCAGTTGTTCTACTAAGGTTTGTTTTCGTTTGGGCTTTTAACCTCTGATACCATGTGGTCTTCAGGAATAATTTTAGTCCCAATTTTGTAGATAATCTGAAATGATTTTAATTACATCTCTTCCATGACTGTAGAACAAACGATGGGACTATTTTGGAGCTCCTTTCTAGATTTACTACTACCAAAGCAGAAGTCCACATTGAGAGGCTTTTTTTCAGTCCATCAAGCTCTCCATGTCTGCATTAATGTTTCCATGAAATTGTGAATCAAAGCTTTAGAAGCAGAATATCTGAATCAGAATTAGGCATTCTTATTCTGCACAGGTGGAATCACATGGTATTTCATTAGCATGCCTAAGAATCCTTATATAGAAGTCCTGAATGTCTCTGCTATGTTGTAAAGACAACCAGTAAAAAGGATGGCTTAAGTATGGAGCAGAAAAGTGGCACCGCGCTTGGCTTTTTCCAAGACTTCTGACACTTCCTGTGTTTATTGCTAATATGAACTTTCCACTGTTTAATTAAAAATGGCTGCTCATGGCATCCTATATTCTTTAGCACATTCCAATCACAGCAGTTACTGTCACACTTGACAGACTGACAGCTGGAGATATAAACCAGGTATAGGGAAAAACTTAGGTGTTCGAAGACTATTAGATCTCTCTTACCTTTTCAATTGCTTCTCTTCCTTTCCTTTTTTCTTTTTTTCTGTTTATCTAAACTGAATTTTGTCCTCTTATTCTCCTAAAGTAGAATCACTCTCCTCTCCTGTGAGTAAAAAGTGGGTTACAATATGCAAGGTGATTTGGAACAGAAAAGAATAAGGGATTGCAATGGAGGCAAACATTCCCTGGAAGCATCATATTTCAGTCTGCTTTTTGGGTTTAGCATTATATTTGTGTGTTGGAGTATAAAACCGGACATTGTAGAAAGGACAGACTGTCCTTCTGTACATAGATCCTATGTAACAACACTTTTCTGGAAAAAGTCTGTATATTGTGCCCACAACAAACAAGACAAGGGATTCAACCTCTGATTAAAAGCCCCAAAAATGTCCTTGTGGACTTTGAGCTGAGATATATGTGCAGATGCAGCTGCTATATGTGTCAGAATGTCTTGTGCAAACCAAAGTTAAAAGTTGGTAGTTACTGTATTTGAACAAATTAAGAGTCTGGAAGGCTGATGCATCTGGATCATATGATTTTGTATCTGTTAACAGGTAACAGGCCTGTATTACATTACAAAACTGTACGAGGATGCAGTGTCCCACAAGGCTATAGGAAATGCACCTGAGTTACTGAGAAATAGAAACAACACCTGTGGCCTTCTATCAATGAGATTGTTTCCTAAGGCTGATAGGGTGTTTCGCTAAGAAGGATGGATAGATTATAGTTACCTGAGTTTGAAATTTGCCTTCTTTAAAGATAATGTTATGTCATGTTTATTTGCTCTAAGACAGTAATCACATACTTCTCTGCATGTTCTCCTGAAAATAGGTCTGCATCATGAATTTCCTGTACACCATCACATTTATTTTTTGCTGCTTCCAGGGCTATTAGAAATGCTTTCCAGTTACAGATCTAATTCTACAGCTCACCTACCTTATTACCATGTAACTTGCCATCTTCACAAGGCTGCATATCTGTTCTTATGACTATTTTCTTCCACACAAGAGGTGACTTTGAAATGACCTCAATTGCTTTACTGTGTGTGGCAGTTATGAAAGAACACCTGGGTTGTGGTGCTCAAATAGCAGGGTCTGTTGCTCGTGGGGATATGGAAAATTGTGGACTCGCAGCTTTTGAAAACAGATATATCATGCTTTTCTAACGTAGTAAAAGCTTGAAGACTTGGCAAAAATAACTGGGTATTAGTTTGCTGAAAAGAAATTTGGGAGGACTGACAAGGGAAGCAGGAAAATCACCAGCAGATCTGTGAAACTTTGATTCTAAGCAACCAAAGAATAGCTCTCCTCATTACTTGTGTTAAGTCTCTGTGGTCACTTGGAGAAGAATAATGTGACAAATAACAATCCAAATGGATCATTTTAATCAGTCATATCATCTTGCTTGGCTTCACTCTTTGATTGGATAGCTAATAAAGTACTAAAGGGGATGTATACTTTTGTAATTTCTGTTTCATTTAATTCAGAAAGTGCAGTAGGGAATCTCTGCTTTTCAGAAAGATTTAACAACAGCAGACAGACAAAGGAGACTGAACTGCAGCATGCAAATAGTGACTGTGGTCTTGCCACTGCAGAATCCCATGTGAATTGAGTGAATCCAGTTTATTGGACTGAATATACACCGATTATCTGACTACTTATGTATAGTAATGGTAATAGTGTTTTTGAGGCCTGTCTCTTATGGCATTCTTTTGTGATCTTCCAATTATTTGTTATTTTTTCCAATAAGTCATCTTTTAAGGTAGGGTTGCAGATAACTTCTCTGTTCTGAGATTCCCAGATGCCTAAAGGCTGTAGAATATTGTAAGCCAAAGCATGGAATAGTATATAAAGAAAGGACTTCAGTCGTAATGCCTCCTTTGCTGCTTAGCATCTGTGAATTGCTATCCCACAGAAAGTCAATTTTGCTCCAGGAAATAACCCAACTGTTTATCTACTTGAGAAGGTTCAGGAGCAGCTCATTAGCATCACATAAGTAAAAGCAGAATCAGGTTTGTATTTCGAGAAAGTTCATTTGTAGAAGACAATTGAAATAACAGGTGTGGTGGTTTTTTGTTTCACCTTATAGAGAGAGATTAAAAAGATAATACTTTTCTCCTTATAGTGAGTTCCCGGAAGGCCACTAATTTAAGTTCAAAAACACCAAACTTCTTTTGAATGAATTAGAAACTTTGCCTAAAGCATGTTAATAGCTCTCCAATCAAGGAACAATCTTCCCTTCTCCACACAGCAGTTCACCTTATCTAGGGTGTTTTTTTTAACCATTATTGTGAAGACACACATGGCCAAAATATCATCTGCTGTGTATTTTTCATACCTTTTTGTTTTTAACAGGAGGTTGGAGCCCTCCGTCTTTCTTATGTTGATTTGATGTTGTTTTTGTAAGTGGAACAAACTTCCTTAATCAGTAAAGCAGAAAAATGGATGGAACCTGCTTTCCAAAACTATTTCCAGAGATCGTGGAAAGCACTCAGTGGAGGCTTTTGTTAATTTAAACTATTGAGTTGGCAGTCTTGGCCACTCTCTTCCCCACCAGGATGGGGAATACAAGCTTTTCCATTCCTGCTATAGCCACACATTGTGTCACTGATGACTGAATGGGTAAGATGCAAGGATAAAGGAAGTAGCTGAATTACTATGCTCATTTAGTCTTCTTTTAACTGTTGAAGTTTCAGAAATAGTGCCAATTAGAAAAATTGTAACTGCAGTCTTGCCTTCATATGAATTAAATTTCACAAGTGAATCAAATTCTATATAATGACTTCCTTACAAGGGCTCTAATTGTGCTAGTTTGACTTGGTCAGAAGCTGCCATATAGAAGACCCCAGAAGAACTCGAGGATCAACGTTTAGTATTTGCCTCCGTTCAGTAATTGTTTTCTTTTATGCGACTTTTTAGAGTGCTCTGACAAGGAAGGAATGAACAGCTTATCTTATCAAGATTTATAGTCAATAGCTTCTGTAGTCTTGTGAAGAAGACATCTGCTGTGCAAATAGCAAGGTTAAAGTGATTGCACATGAAGTAAATACAAACTTCAGCTAGTATTTCATCCTGAAAACCAGTCTGAACAATACTTAGATAACTTCATGTAATGAAAGCCCTTTCATAATCTTGACCCATATACAATTTTGTCAAATCCAAGGTCAGATAGAATTTAAAAAATAAGCTTTATTTGAACTTCTGTAACCATGATTTCACAACTGTAGGCATGCTCTTTAATAAAAAAAACCTACTAGTATTGTGTGGTGGGTTTTTAAAAAAATTCTTATATAAGTCTCAGAGTTTGATCAGTTGTAATAGAAAAGAAAGTATTATCTATTTGTTTAGGAAATATCTTCTAAACCATTGCAGCAGCAGACAAAAGGAGTTCATTTCGAATTGATTAATGTGCTATAAGTACCTGGAATTGCTTGGTCTAGTCACTTTGTTGCTTTCTCATCTCTCTGAAAAATCAAATGAAGCATCTGAAGATACCTGATTGATGCAGTCAGCTTTGTACTGATATTACAGTGCCTTTCAGGAAATGTTCAAAGTGAGGCAATAATTTTCAATCTATTTTCAAGCATGCCACAGTAAAGTTTTTCTATCAGATTATACAAAGTCCATTTCCCAAAGAACTGTGGATTTTTGTGTTGTGCATTTGTGCGCAGGTGCTTTTACATATGGACCTTTATAAATATGTATGAGAAAACGATTTATCAGTGATATTGCCTACTGTTGTACTATGCCAAGGTGCATTTTTTTTCTGCATAACCCATACTGCCTCTTTTTCTTGTATACAGACTTTAGTTATTTTATTTTCTCAGAAGCCATGTGTAACTTGGTTTCATTTCATAAGGTATGTACAAATTTTCCAAATTTTGCTGCAGAATGTTTCAGGATCAAATCCGGTAATTCAATGGTAAGAATGTTAAAGTACAGGAAACTGTACCAAAGAAGATTATTTTTCTCCTAAATAGAGAACTTAGACAAGATAGTATTACTAGTTCCTATATTTGTTTTTTTCATCTTGCAAGGAAAGCATGAATTATCTTAAATTATCAATTCCTCAAAGTCATACATATGAATGGCCAAAAGAAATTCATGCACCTAAACTTCCTGAAGCTGTTCAAAAATCTTATTGTTGATTTGATATCTTTATGAAGGCATTCAATGAAAGAAAAGCATGGCCTTTGGTATCCATAAGCTGTATGTGCAAACTCTGCAGGAGATCTTGAGCTGCAATAAAGGTGGAAATACAGAAAAACTGTAAAATTCCCTCAGGAACCCCCTCCCGTTCATAGCAGAATGGCTGGCTGCTCGCCACGCTGTCACTGGCTGCTGGCCAGCACCAGTACTCTGTGACCCCTTCTGGCACAGCTTATAGGGGCTGGAGGATGAGTTAATGCTGCTCCTAAGCACCGTTAATGAATCAAATTTTAGATGTGGATTCTCATCCACAGTGGTGTGGGAAAGTCCATTGCTCTGAGACAGAACCAGGGAAATGAAAATGTTCTCTTAAATTTAGATTTCATGTAGCTGAAAAAAAAGGTGTCCTTTTCTTCTGATCATCCCCATAAACAACATTGTTGGTCTTTTCTTACAACAGCATGAGAAAAGAAATAATTGATTTTATTAGCATATTGCCATGATTTGTATGGCATATCTTGTATGTGCACTCTGAAAGCTGCCTGATACATAGTTTTCCGTGTTGTTCTGTCTTGGTCTAAAATATACAGTGAACTATCCTGATTCAGAAAGAAAAATAGTAGAACAGATTTAAGCCTGTACTTAACTTCCATTGAGTGTAATGAGGTTAAAAAAAGACTTGTAAATTCTAATATGCATAGGTATTCTCACGTAGAAATACTTAGGAAAGACTATTTCAAGATATTAATTCTGAAAAATGGAATGCTGACACTCTTAAAAATTTATTGAACACATTTTGTAAAAAGTATTCTGCTGTCTTTTGAGAGCAAAGCAATTCTGTCTTGAAAATCTGGAAGTAGAGCGCAAACATGATGAAATTAGTCTCAAGATCATTGTGATACAGACCTTAAATAGGGTCCCCTAATGACAATGATTTACCAAAATTATTTAAGTAGCTGAAGCAGTAACACAAGTGAATATTCTTTTGCAGTATAAATCGTGTTCAATTCAGTCTCTATATCCTTGCTTATTGCTGCAGTGAAGGAGGCAAAACAGTTGCATAATCAAGTCTTTACTGTATTGGTGTAATTTGCATGTTTCTTTATTGTTTCAGAACCATCACAAATTATTATGAAACACTTATTTTCGTGCTGGATGGCTGATTGAAACTGTTGAGTGAATCACTCTGCATTTTGGGGTTTGCATGATAAGGAAATAACCAAAGACACTCTAGTTTTGTCCATTATATAGCAAAGTATATTTTCCTTTTTTTTTAACCTTTAGCATTTGCAGCCTGATTTTTTTTTCCTGAGGTGATTTTGTGCCACAGAAGTTATCAATAGGGCTGTATCCTGAACACTTTCCTTCCTATGAGCATTATTTGTACAAAATTCTATTTACTTGTATGAACAGTGCCATTGTTTTCAACTTGACTACATTTACAGAGGTGTGCTCTCTGTAAACTTGGCCTATTGAGATCAACTACAATGTAAATGGAAAATTCTTTTCTTGAATTCACTGCAAGTTTGACCTAGGCTTACAGTGGTACTAATTAAGCTCCACCAGGCTGTTTGAAAATTTACTCTTCAGGAAGAAAGGCATAATCAATAAAATTGGTTGTTTGTTGCTTTTTTTTTCTGTTTAGATGCGGGGGAATGTCAATGCTTTGCGTAATAAAGTTGTTACTGACAAGAGCAGCTCTGGTCTTGGTCTGATCCTATTCTGAGGCTTGATTATCAAGGGCTGTTCCACTGCCTTGTGCTAATCCCAGATCAGTTTGTGGCCCTGTGTGTTTTGTAGTACAGTGCCCCACAACTCCTTCATCTCAAGTACACCACTCCTGTTCTCTGTGTGTGGCTAAACGTTGTAAGCAAAGTTCCAAAATAGTTCCAAAATACAATAGTTTCAAAAAAATCCTGCCTCCAGTTTTAGGCTATTTTCTTATGGATTGTAACAAAAGACAGTAATTTTCACTGTTAGATGCTTGCAGTTCTTCATTCAATCTAAATTCAATCATTTATAGAATGCTACAGTTTATCGAAGGCATTTTTTTATGTAATAGTGTATGGCACTGTTTTCTTCCCGTTCTCTGAATATGTTTCTGTTTCTAGGTTAAGGACAATTCATTCCACCTAAAACTGTCTTCTTTTTTCTTTTTTAATTAGGCCTAGAAATGTTTTGCATGACATTATAGCACTTCTTCCCCATTCTACTTTTGTTTTGCAAAGTGACATGCTGGGTCTGTGCTTGTATTTTGTAGTGTTTGCCTTTGGTCGGCACTGTGTCAACGCAAAGCTTTAAAAACTTTGTAAAATACTGACTTTGGGGGAACAGAAAGGCTGAAGGATTGGCTGTATATATTTTTAAAATTATTACAATAGTCTCATATACAGTTTCTATTAGCACCTCTATCAGCACTGAACCACCTTCTCCCAGAAAGCACATCTTGCAGACTTCCTGAGTACATGAAACACTTCCCGTAAGAAAGCAATTTCCCTGTAGAATCAGTGAGCTTTGCCACCTCCTTGTCCTTCTTGAAATGTCCTGTGCTTCTGGCCCTTTAATTTAACGTGAGGCGTTCCTGCACTCAGGCAGCAAAGACACAGATTATGGCAGAGGCAAATCAGTATTATGAGAAACATCTAATGAGCCATACAGCCTGCGGAATTCTGGACAGCATAAAGGGAGACACTTAAAGACAGCTTTCTCAGAGTCATCTCATTAGCCTGGGAACCCAGGCTAAGAGATAAGAGAATTCTTAATCAGACATTTGCTGCTTGTATTTGCTGGAAGCTTGTTTTTCTATAAAAACCCAGTGTATTTTCAAGGGTCTGATAGTTAAACTGTAGTAACCTGACCTGTCTTGAGTTTCTATTGTTACTGCTTGCAGACCGTGAACTAAATCCCCAATGGTAGTTCCATAAAACAATAACTAGGAATATCTGAAGGTAACTAGAATTTATAGTAAGTTTGGATTCTGGAATCCTTGCATAAGTAATCCTCTGAAATCAAATTGTTTTCACACCAGTAGTGCAACCAGAACTGGGTAGGGAATCCCATTTTCCCCCCAAAGCTTTTCTCCCAAGACTATTTTAACATTAAAAACGAAGTTGATAAGACACTTAAGCCTTAGCTCCTGAATAACAATTATACTTTTCCCTTCAAAAGTATGTTTTGGAACTAAAAATTGAGATCCCTATATAAGGATAGGAAATATAATTTTGCGAGATTCCTTAAATAACTGGAAAAAGCTTTTGTTCTGGAAAGAGGAAGTGTGTAGGTATGCAGGGGTGGGAGGGAGAGGGAAGGGTGCATAATGGTTCCCACTGTAGTACAAACTATACAGGAACAGAGCTATCAGCAAAGTGGAAAATAGGAATCAGCTTTGCTTCTAAGGAAAACAACTCCCTGGAGGAAGAAAAAACTTCCTGGAGGAAGCAAAAGTCCATATGTAATACCATAACTGCTGATGTGCTGTTACTTCCCACAGCACAATGGAAGTTCAGCTAATTTTTTTCTTAAAGTGGTTATGGAATGAAATTATGGAAATTCTCATATATAAAATTTAGTACAGGGCATCTGTAGTGAGTCACCTGCTGCAATGTGTATTTTCCTCTGTTATTCATCTGCAGAGGGGGGAAATAGCAGCAAAAGAAATCTCATGCAACATAGACTTAGCATTTTCTTAACCAGACCTCCTACCCCAACATAGTCAGCTGAGCTTATGACATGCCAGCAAATCATCAGTATAGAAGAGGTTACAGTTTCTGAAGGCAAATTTTAGTATTACTTTGGTGTCTAGCTACCCTTATTGGACTCATGTTTATAGATCTGTATTTATCTTATTTGTTGGTTCAAAACTTTGAAATCTGTGTCCTTTATTTAAGCCAGTTAAAAGGTGCTGATGCACATGTCTTTCCTACATTGAAGAGGCAGGAATAAATGTTCTCTTGCAGACCCTGGTGGACGGACATGTGATGAAACTTCCTCTGACTTCCTTTCACCAAGGAAACTCATGCAGCAAAGTGGAGGTGGAGACACATGTGACATGTGGCCAGGGAAGCTAAGCTTTAATTGATATGAAACTTTTGCCCTCATAAATACCCCAAATGTAATATTTCAAAATAGTTGCATTGGTAAATATTTAGAGTTATAGTTATGCTACTGCTGTCACTTGTAGGAAGTAGGAAAGCTGGAGTAACATGAGATCTCTGTTTTGTGCCAGCAGGAGTTTTGTGTACATGAACTTACACTGGCAAAATTGTTGCTGCTGTTATCTGTTCTGTGCATTATGGCTTAATTGTATTGGTCTAATGCACATCCCTGTTAGATTTACAGTAGGAGAGCTTTGGGGTTATCCCCGCGTTAGAGTGCTCTTATAGTAGAGCTATAGCACGAGCAAATGGCAGACGCGTTTCTGTATGAGACACTAATTCTTATTTATTTATGTTGCTACAGCTTCACTGTGAAGTTTGAGGCCCTTGCATACAGAATAAGGGAGAAATTTAAAATCCCGGAACATCGGGGTTTTGCACTTAGAGCTCTCACCAGGACGCTGCTGTCACGGCTGCTGGGAACCGGTTGATATCTGAAGTGCCGCCATGGAAAATATGTTAGTTGAACGCCCCCTAGCTGAAATCATTTTCAGAACATGGCTAAGACAAAGGTTTCCAGGGGATTCCAATATAGAATTCCACGTACAGGCTTCCTTGTTTGTTGGTTTCAGCTCAGCCAAGCAGTTACTCTGAGGATGGATACATTCATGTTCATATACTGATCATTTTAGAAAAGTATCTTGTATTAAGAAAGCAATCTTCATTTTTTGTTCCTTTTAATTAGGTTGGTACAAATTTGGAAATATGAGGCTGTGCTTGTAAAACTTCTCTGAAAACTCGATTGCCATACATGCGTTCATACTTCAGAGGCAAATTAAGCAATCCTACAAATACAAGTATTATAGAGCTCTGTGCCTTCTCTGGTGTCATAGATTGCACAAATACTTCTCAAAGCAAGAGAACTCTGCCTTTTCTATTAGTACAATTGACTGGTCTTTGAATAAGCTGACAGCATTGGTTTTATCTTCAGTGAAGTGGACATTTTAATATAGGGAAAAAAAGGAAGGAAAACATCTTTCTATGTACTTAACACTTTGACTTTGTTCTATTATATACACAGGATGGCATTGATTCTACCCCTTCATTGATCAGATTGCTCAACATAGATCCGCCCACAGGAATTTCTCAGAGTCTGCCAACACTGTACACATTCAGGAGAAGTTGTGATGTATCCAATTAATAAATTATTTCTATAGCCTGTATTCTCTCTCTCGTTCTCTGTAAGTTTCATTTTAATGTCGTGTTAGAGCGAAATACACAGCCAATTGAAAGTCCCCAAAGCTATACAAAGTTAAGCATTTCAGGTGATAGGCTTAACTGCTGCTTGATTTTGGACAGGCTCTGCTGTGAGAGTTTCTTTAACCATTAAAAAAGTGTCACTTAGCTAGAAAGTGGGTGATGAGTTTGTTAAAAGGGCCATATGGCCCTTCCTTTGCAATGCTGACATCACTGCTTCCACATAGAACAGGGTTTTTGAGGATGAAGTAGTGTTGTAACAATAGATTAGCCTGGTAGTTGCAAAAATCAAGTCATTGAAGATTAGAGAGTTCCTTTCCTGAGATTATCAAATGAGTTTTTTTTGTCTTACTGTTTTCTGTGCATGTAAGAGTGCATGAAAAGATGCACTGTCACCACAAACTGTCTATTTATTATTTTTCCTGAAGCAGAATATACAGAACTGAGCAGAAGTAATTGATAATACACCACAGAAAATGCTGTCTTCAAGTTTACAACAAGCATAACAAAAGTATATTCAGTATGTCTCACCTGCTAAGCACCAGCAGTTGTGAGAAAAAAATTGACAAAGTTTCAGTATTTCCATTAGTGCTCCAATTAGTGCTGAGCAAAACCTGGTCTCCCTTGTATTTCAAAAGGCAGAAAGTAAACTTTTAAGCAACTCGTGAAACAACATCATCTTGGCATTCTGCAGAATGTATAAAAGCAGCAAAAAGACACAACCCCTGTGCTTTCCTTTGCAGATCACTGCTATATTCAGAGCACTCTTTTCTCATGGCTACAACTGCAGTAGGCAAGTCCAAAAGTTGATGTGCTGGCTTTTAAGGCCCTTGGTCTTTTTTGCACCTTTGGGGAAACACATGATGAGAGTACCTGAAAGCAAAAGATAGTAGCTCATTTCTAACTGCAGCTGCCTAACATTTTGATGGTTACAGGTGTATTTCCAACAAGTACAGATTTTTTAAATGAAAATCTATGAGATCAAACTGTCAAATTTGAAACTTTTTTGCACAGTTCTTGATGAAGTGTGATCAGGATATGGTCTATTGGTAAGACTACAATAACAAGGCATGGCAATTAGCTGAAAAAAAATCCCTTTCTCAGAGGGTTTTTTTCTGTATTAATTATTCTTTATGGTTCTTTGAAAAAGGAAAAAATTGCATTTCTCTTCCTTCCTTCCTTCCTTCCTTCCTTCCTTCCTTCCTTCCTTCCCTTTCCTTTCCTTTCCTTTCCTTTCCTTCCTTCCTTCCTTCCTTCCTTCCTTCCTTCCTTCCTGCCTTCCTGCCTTCCTGCCTGCCTGCCTGCCTGCCTGCCTTCCTGCCTCTATTTGGGAATCAGGCTGAAAATAGGCTGCTAAATAGTAAGGAATTAGTACATTTATCAGGTCATCCATTTTAAAGCAGTTATCTAAAGCATGCTGCATATGAAAATCTCCAACATTTACACTGGTATTTGTAGTTTTTGCATAAATAAAGAAGTGATGGGTGCACCTTTACATATATTTTCTGTATGCTGCTTTCAGTTAATAAATGAATTTGCTGATAAAACACTTGAGAACATTCTTAGACTTGAAAAATCAATAAAAATATGTAAGTTAGACATTAGTTTACATATATTAGTCTTGCAAGTCTTGAAGACACCAAACTGCAATGATCATTATCAAAAATTACTGAACTACCCACCTGCACTAAAATTAAACAAAGATGACACAAACTATGAATTGCTATATTAACATTTCTGAATCAGTATTAACTAATTCTACTACCACTGTCTCATTAGTTACTGAGGCCCAAATTTAATACAATTGCTCTTTTGTATCAAAGTAGGAAGCCACAATAAAGGAGCAGAGGCAATTAAAGTTAAAGTTGTATTAGTTTGGCATGTGTTTAAATCAAATTGCCAAATTACTTCCGTATTTAGCTAAATAGATAACTTTAGTCATGAAAGCTCAGCAAAAGAAATTGATTCAATACTTAAACACTTAGAGTCATACAAGTTTGAGTGCATAACACTGAGTCAGGATTTTGTTTTATCCCTGCAATTGACAGTTTCACTACAAAGATCTTTGTTTGGATCCCAATTCTTAAAAAAAAATCTAGTTCTAGACCCTTCTGTAACAAAATATCAATACGATGTCCTTCTGTTACAGGCACTCCAGCATGCTCCTATTACAAACAGATGGGTTATCTAATACTCATTAGTGCCTCAACCATGAGATTTTGTTGCCATTAGAGTGTAATCAATCAGGAGGGAGAACTATTTGGTGCTTGTCTAGTGCTTTAGTAATTCATTCTCTATAGATCCTCATTAGAACGAAAAATTACAGCTGTAGAAATGTCTTCATTTCAAGAAGCAGAAGCACCCTTTTTCTTTTCCCTCTTTTCAAAATAAGTGTTCCATGGTTGTAGGTGAAGGACATGGGCATTGGAAGAAAAGCATCAAATGGCTTCTGGTAGCCTAATCATTGCATTTTTAGCCATGGGGGAAGTTCCCTGCTGTATACAGCTGTGCTTGTTGCTACTTTAAGTTCTCTAAGTTCTACACCAATACAGAAGAAAGAACCAAGGCTGAGAATCAGTTACTGTTGAAAGTAATGGTGTGATTTTGTGAAAGATCACAGGAATTGTGGCATTTATTTCCTTTGCAGACTGCTTTGTGAAAGGGAAAGAAAAACCAGAAAAATTAGGAAATCTTGAAAAATCAAAAGTCAGAACTCATGGGATTTCACATTATTTTCCTACAGAGAGCAAGAAAATTGGCCGTGACTTTTTACCACTGACATGTTATATTATGAATCCACAACTATTAAAATTTAGTGCAAATCTAACTCCACTCTGCATGTGTGAACAGTGTTTGCATGGTGAAGAAATGTTAACAGTAGGCCTCTCTGCCTCTTCATGAGTATGTGTGTCCTCTAAGAGAACCCCTTGCTTAGTCTCAAGTGTGGGCTGACGAAGAAGTGCTGTGCAGGCAGAATAGGTGTCTCTCAGAAGACAGGATTAAGTGAGAGGTTTATGTCTCTGAGGTGGCTGCTCTTTGGCTGTTTTCCTGTAATCAAACTTTAGCATAGATATAACCACAGAACTTATTTGTGTAGTGCATCTCTTTGCTCTCCCTCTTGCTGTAGCCTTTATTTCTAGATTTGTAGAAATTCTAGATTTTATTTGTAGATTTGAAGTTCTCTTGCTTGACCAAGGAGTGTGAATGGCTGGTAACATGCCAGTGTTAGGCCAGACCTATGCAGGCCAAATTCAGTGTGTAGTGCAACATCACTAAAGCTGACGGACGTGGTCTCATTTGCATAATACATGCAGAAGTTTGAGACTTCACTGTGCAGTCTGTCTTGGCTGTCAATCTGCTTCTTGCACTGATGTTACCACCCCTGAGGCAAAGCTAGCACAACAAGATGAGTTTGCATCTCTGCTTATATACTTTTCAGCCTGATGGATTAATGCAAATTCAGCTTCATTGTTCATGTAAATTAAGATATCAGTTTGGAGTGACTAGAGAGAGGTGTGGACTTTTACCTTTCTGATGTCCTTGCTTAAGGGGACAGCCTGTCGTAGAGATAGGTAACTTTTAAGGGCAGCCACACTGATTTGCACTAATAAACTTGTGGAGCCTTCTCTATGCAAGCTGTACGTTTGAATTATTTTCTTTAAGTATTAATGGATCTTCTACACATCTTCTCAAAATTAATAAGAGCAAATAATACTTTGTCAATAATCTCAAGGAACAGTCTTTTAGGAAACTCCTGGCTCTTTATGATTACTGGGATACCTGACCTTGGATTTATATCTAAAGCTATTAGAAATTTTACTGTCTCTAATTGCCACTTTAAGTGGTAGTCAGATCATCATGTCTTGTCTATTTAGCAAGTCTAGGTTTTTGGAAGCTGCTTGAGATTTGACCATGCTTTTTAAATTACTCAGAATCATTTCACATACCTAATTAGCATGTGAGAAAATCACTTCAGCTCACCTCATTTGACATTAGTCCAATAAAGTAACCCATGAAGTTTTGTCTATTGTTATATATTACTGTCACTTTTACATGAATAAAAATTCAAAAAGAAAATTGCCCTAAACAGAAACTATAAACCATTTAATCATACAGTGTTTATAGCAGTTTTACTTTGGCCAGCAAATTGTCATGTGTCACTTCTTAGTAAAAGTAAGCCATGGTCTGGATGGAGGAAGAGGAAAAGAAATCTATGCTATGCTTGTAGGAGACACCATTTAATCAGCTAGACCAGTTAATAACTCTTGCGGCCTTTTTTATTTGTCAAGGACTCAATATTTTTTCAATATGAGGTCTGCTTCAGTGTGCTTTAAATGGCAGTTTATAATTAATGGTACTTGAGCATGTCTCTTATTTCAAAAATTCATACAACATTCTTGGTTACAATTTATAAGCAATTTTAAAGTATAATTAACGTTCAGCTTTACAAGATATATGCAAACAGATATGCAAATTTGGAAATAAATATGCAAACATATAAAATGTTTTTGAATTAAGTAGTCCTTAACATTTTTAATGAAATCAATATTTTATTCATATTTTGCACACAATTTTGAGTACTTAGTGATTTGGTAGTTCTCAGACTTTTGTGGATCATGGCTGTGGATTGATTGTCTTGTGCCTTGTCTTGTCTTCCAGTCTCCTGAACCTCATACTTTCTTTATGGAAAACAGGAGCTAATCCAAACCCCTCTAAATTATTGGGGTTCTTTTCAATTATGCTTTCTGGATATTTGAGATTGTAAACTTAACATGTTACTGAAACAGTTGAAAATAATCTTTATAAAAACTTTCATATTGAATCACATTAAAGGTTTGTCTAGTCCAATATCCTATTTCTAAAAGTAGCAAGATGATAAGGGGAAGATATGAAAATGTACATCAAGTATATCACCTAAATATTTCTCTAGCATACAGCCAACTGTGGGTCAAGAAATGCTTATGGTGGTTTTTATGCAGTTAGTTACCCTCTGTGGATTCTGTTTCATATATATATATATATGTATTCTGTCTATCTTTGTATATGTATTTAAAAATGAGGAAAAAATACACATACACACATGCACATATATTCTGGATATATACATATAATCTGGATGTATACATATATTCTGGAGATACATATGTGTATTCTGTCCCTGACAGTGTTGATGACACACCAGTTTACCTGTGTCTTTTGAGTGGCAGAGATCCCAACACCAAATATACTATTACAGATGTGATCTAACAAGTGATGGGTTACTCTTCCCTCTGATTATGCTGTTACTACACTCCAGGATGATGTGTGCTATCTTCACCAGATGTAGTGCGAGCTCACTGCTGGAAGCAAGGACATGGCCTCATCTGCCCCAATCCCAAGACTTGGATCCTGGCAATCTCTGCAGCCCCAGATCTGGAGATTGGCATCGTCTCCTCAGGAGCTCCTATAACCCAAGTGTTACCTCCGAAGGACATGTAGCTGAGATAGCCAGACAGTCAAGGTTTAAAGATGTGTGGAATTTTGTATTTAACTGATAAGACAAGAAAGTCCTCAAGGGTTCTGAGAGAAAATCAGGGTTCTGGATGTGGTTACTAGCTATTAACTAACTAGCTATTAGTACTGGGAGACTGATGGGTGCTTGACGGTTGTCACAGATATATGTGTCATTATAATGTAGCAATAGATTGAACTAGGAGGTCATAAAATACTGATACTTCAAACTACATCCTTTATAGTGTAATAATATAATGCATGCTGAGGTGAAGCACCAGGAACAGTTGAAGATTTGGTGTTATAAAGGCTAAAGGCTGAAGTAGCAGGCAAGGAGTGTGTTAAGATATTATTAAGGTTCTTTAGAAATTTCTCTGCCCAAATTAAGGAGCAAATGAGACTATATGCCAGTGACAATAATATGGATTTTATTGTATAGTAAATATGAGAGAAAGAGAATATGGATTTTACTGTATAGTAAATGTAAGAGAAAGAGAAAAGGAGTAGAAAATAGGTGGACTGGACAGAAAGGGTGACAAGGACAGAAAAAGGAAAATATCACCACCCCGTGGATCCAAATGATGTTCTGTTGATCCTCTCCAGCTGCTCTTCTTGGTGGTGAAGGTCTCCCCAAAAGGCACAGAATCCCATGGGTTTATATCCCCTCGAGCCAGGTGGCAATGTCCAGGCATGTCCCCCTGGGGGAGGGGGCAGTGTCTTACAGCAGACTCTGGGTCTGTTCCATCACATGCAGCCCTGGGGTGCAAGGCCTCTGGGGAGCACTTTGGGGGGGTTTTGATGGATTGTGGCTTCCCCTCAGCTGCTTCTCACATGAGAGTCCTGTGGATGTGGCCTGTGGGGTTGGGGTGCCACAGCTGGGCCAGTTTGTGTAATATGGAGGATGGGTGTTCAGTGCCTCTGGCCAGAGGTTACACCACACACCCAAATCCTCCTCCTCCCCCCTTGGTTGTGGAGAGTCTGTGTAAACCTGGCTTCTGCAAGCTGTGCTCTGCCCCCACCCCAAACCTGGCTTGTGTGAGCTGTGCTCTCCCCCCACCCCAAACCTGGCTTGTGTGAGCTGTGCTCTCCCCCCACTCCAAACTCAGCAGAGGATGCTCCTCTGCACAGCTGGTGGCTTTGGCCTTTTGGTGGATGCACACCTTTCCCTCCACCTGAGATGACTGAACGATAGGTTTCCCTTTATCTAATCAGCACTTTGACTTTCAGTTCAAAGTCCCAGTCTTCAGGGAGGCTTCTTTGGTTTTAGCTTCTTGATAATGAGCAAAATTTTATATCAATGTTTGAGGCATGAACTATTTTCAGTCTCTGACCATGTGGAGGCAGGTTTCCATTCTGCCTTCATTTCCATCTGAAGCAAGCTTACAGCTTGCACATTGTTGAACTACTGAAAGAATTTCTGCAGCTGGAGAAAATTGCTGAAATTGGCTGTTTCTCCAGACACCTAAAGTCCTCCATCTAGATTCTGCTGTTAGACAGGATGGCTTGGACAAGAATTGACTTAGACTGAAGGAATTTGAATACCTGAGCATACAAATGTATAGTGGATGGGTATGGCATAGAAAATTGCTTTCAAGTCACAATGCACCCTAGAATGCAGGAGGTGTACCCTATTCAACTTCCAGTCTCAGAACCTGAGTAAATGTTACATTTTAAACTTCATGTGCTACAGATCTCACAAGGTGACTGTCAGTTGAAGAGTAAATATGGTTCCCTATCCCTATAGTATGCGAGATTACTAATCAAGATGACGTGCCTGGGCTTTAATTCATTTAGGGTTACTATGTAAACTTTTTGCATACAAAAGGAGTCATGCTGAAATCTGTGTTGTTGATTATTTAAGACTTGTGCATTTTAATAAAATTTGTAGATTTGGTCACTTTCATTTTTTTCAATACAACCCAGAATATGTTTCATTTAGTTTACGTTGATGCATAAGTAATCAAAATTATAATTATATTGCTAAAGAAACATCACTTAAAAATAGACATATAAATGCTGTTTTGATCATTGCAAACTGCTATTTGTGGTGCAGTGTTTTAGTTATGAGATGTAGAAAAATTTATCTGCCTTTGCAGGTGTGTACTCAAAATGCTATTTCAGGGCAAGTAGTGCTATAGTATTTTTCTGAGAGATACTGATTGATTTATTACTACGGGTATAGTGAGTGAATATCCATACAACTGCTTCCCTGTACATCTGTGGTAGTTTCAAAGTTTTCAGAACTGAACTTCTTTCAGACTGAAAGAAGTAAGAGCTTGATATACTTAGCAAACCCGTGTTCAGAGCTGTGCAACAGCCTCTCCCTTCATACCAAATGACATTGGTCTTTAAGAGACTATACCTGCACATGAGCTCATATATTTTTTATTCTCACAGCATACTTCAGTGCTGGGTTCTTGCAAGATTTTGTTTCTGTGGGCTGGATTTAATTTCAGCAGATTGCTCAATCTCCTCTTCCTTCCATTATAACTGGTTTTTGAATTGTCTCAAATTCACCAATGGCTTTACGACAATCTGAAAATTAACAATGGCCCTTTACTTGCACAGGGCTATGCGATTCATAAATTCCTTACTTAACTGATACTTCTTCTCCCCTTATTTCCAGCAAGGCAATCTTGTGTGCTTTTTAAACCAGTGTAGAGGCAGTAAAATGTGTATGCTTTGAAACTTTTTCTTCCTGGCACTCCATCACTTGGGTTTTCCATAGGCTGATGTATTGGCAGTAACTTAAAAAAAACCCCCAAAAATATAGAAACATGATTTTTGATTGTGCTATAAATTGGGATTATTTCCTTCAGGCAGGCGGAAGGACATGCCAGCTGGACTTTATATGTTGGCTGTTGAAAAGCTTTAGGAGCCAAAATTATAATTAGCTCACTCATATTGAAATATGTTCTCCCTAGCTGTTTTATGGTGTTGCCAAAGCCTAATGCAATTCCTGAAAGATGCAGTTTCCCTCAGCACAGGAAATATGCATCATAGTGTTGGCATGAAGCAACCACCTGTGCAGTGGCTGTTGCAGTGCTTGCAGGAGGAGGAGATGCTTCATCTCCCTGGCACATTTCAGGGGTGTCTGTCTGCAGGGCCTAGTGCAGAGGGCTCGCACTGACTGGGACTGCTCAGTGCACCAACTGCAGGGATCCATGCTCCAGGCAGAGGGGGCATGAATCACCCAGACTGCCAGGAAATGCTTTTTTGAAGCAAACTTGGTGAAAAGCATCAGAAAAGGGCTAGTTCATCAACAAATCATCAGCGCAAGACAGTTGCTTGTATTTCAGCAGCGCTGAGTTTTATGTGTTATAAAGTCGTGCTTAAGAGAGCCCACTGAGATCCAGGTGTCAGCTATAGAAAATTACTGTTGCACACTGTATGTAAGTGGTGGGAGTGAAGGACTGGTAGGCACAGCTGAAAGAAACTTTATCAAGGAACTTTGACAGGAAACACGGACTACAACACAGGATGCAAAAATCTGCCAGATATCATGGATACTTATTGGGACAACTAAAGTCTCATTAGGACAGTTGAGCAGGCCAGTGAAAGTAGAGCTAGGCTGGGAATGTTTTCATTCACCTGCCTCTGTCACTCTTCTGATTTTAGCACAGATGTGTCCAGTGTGAGAACTGCTCCATAACTTCTGTAGCTCACCAGAGAAAGGGAATGAAGAAACTGAGGTGGACAGTATAGCAAATGAGATTTCATAACAAGTCAGATACAACTCTGCAAAATTAATCCAGATTGTCCCGTTTTACAGTTCAGTGCCAACCTGATGGTTCATTTTAACTTGATCTGAAATTGTTACTAATTTTTTCCCTCATTGTTTGGACTGCTTATTTGCAAGATTGATATTTAATCATATCAGTGGTGATAAAATGCTTTTCACTGAAATTCTCTCAGATTCAGTGTTTGGTTGATTCCTTTTACTTGCATTTGTTCTTTCTCTCTACGTTGTGGGTGCTTTCCCATGAATGGGAAAGTTTCTCAAAATGAACACATTTTTAAATTCCATATTAGGCATCTATGATGGTTACACTGTTTCATATTTTGAACATTTTGTTTTGTTTTGTATAAAAAACCCTTATCCACCTCTCCATTTTACTACTTTCTTCCCAAAGGAATATAAAACTTTAGGAACATAATTTAGTTTGGATAAGAGGCTCATAAAGTTGAGGAAAAATGAAGATGGAGTGTTCCTATTAGAAGATGTTATGTCTGTGTGAGAGCCGTGCACAGTTGGCAGCTGTGGTTTAGCCGGCTCTTCCCCAGCTGTGGTTTAGCCGGCTCTTTCCCAGCTGTGGTTTAGCCGGCTCTTCTCCAGCTGTGGTTTAGCCGGCTCTTCTCCAGCTGTGGTTTAGCCGGCTCTTTCCCAGCTGTGGTTTAGCCGGCTCTTCCCCAGCTGTGGTTTAGCCGGCTCTTTCCCAGCTGTGGTTTAGCCGGCTCTTCTCCAGCTGTGGTTTAGCCGGCTCTTCTCCAGCTGTGGTTTAGCCGGCTCTTGCGCTGGCGGGGCCAGGCAGAGGTAGCCACCCTGGCGTTTGCAGGGTGTGCACGCACAGCCCGGCTGGGGCTTCAGGGCACAGAGAGCCCTCCCCGCACAGCAGCCGGGCACCCGCAGGACACAAGAGCATTTTAAAGAGTACTAAATAAGTTTCTTGTATTTATTATTTCAGCGTAAAACCCTATAGGATGTTCATGTATTGATTACCTTATTTTATGGACAGCCTCCCTTCAGTTTGAATTCTCTAACTGATTTTGAAACTGATTCTTTGCGGACACAAGAAACACATGGAGAATCATATTCTTGCAACCACAGATCAATTCAGGTATTTTGGTAGGCAAAAAGAAGAAATTCAAAGCTAGAGTAGAAGAAAGAGCTAAAAATTAATGGATTAACTTTGAAGTTTGAAGGCAAACAGTTAATGTTACTCTATGAGTCTGATAGTAATCCAGCAAGTTTTTTCCCAGATACTGGATTTGATGCATGTTTCTCTCCTTAAAATGATCCTTTTTTTTCATCTGTTGAAAGATTAGGGAAAGAAATCATTCTTATAATGCTTGGGTTGAAAACTTTATTACTAATATTAGTAATATACAAAGGGGCAGTTTAATGCCGATTTGACTTCTTTGAATTGACAGACATCTGGTATTTTAGTTTGTCTTAGATTCCTGAATTCATGCAAACATCAGTTCCCATCTCTAACTCTGCTTTTTTAGCATAAGAAGAATGAATGCTGTAGAGTGTGGTACTACCAGATAATACTGAGTCACTGAACAGAGTGAATGTTTAGAAATAGAACTCCAGAAAGTAAGCATGAAGTTGTATTACTTGAAAATTACTGTAGTTTCCATGGTGAAAAATATAGAAGGATTGTAATACAGTTTGTGACATCTATAAAATGGTTTTTCTTGATAGACCATTTTCTATGTTTTGAAATCAATGAAATATAAATGATGGGAATGTGGTAACAAATATGGATGGGATAAAAACTTGAAACCTTTACTGCTTGTAATAAGGGAGTACTCAGACTTTCATGGTTCATGTTCTGGAAAGTATTAGTTGCTGAAATGTAAAATCTTAATTTTCCTATAAGTTCTACAGTGACATACTTTCAAATATGGTATCTTTTCTTTCTTTTTAAAGCTGGATGTGTATTATAAAAGCAGTTCCTTCCCACACTTTTTGTTGACTTATATCTTCATAACTTCTTTTGGAACTAGTTTTGCATTAAAATACATGATGCCACAGTAATTCTCTTGGTTGTACATATTTTCATAGGACTGCATGTTGCCAAAGTAATTCTGATTATACTTTCAAAAATCTCCAGTAAGGAAAATGCGGTGGTAACAAACACCTATTTTGTGCTTTTTGGAGGAAATACAAATATTTGAGGAAAGGAAGAGAAGTTTGTATGTACTTTAGACCTGATTCAAGCACTTTTGTTTAGTATAATAGTACTGATAAGCACTGTTTTGCTATGAACTGATTGCTACAGAACAGGAAATGTAAACAAAGATCAGTAACCCCCGAATTCAAGCTCAGTGCTAGGCCTTGTTAAGATTCCTACCTCTTGTTTTTATGTTGGTAAGCCAAGATATACAAAAGAAATACACGTTTCACTAGGGCTGTTTGATCTGAAGTGAGTTTGCTTTGAAATTATTTTTGCTTCTTGAAATTTGTCTGCTTTGCTGTGTTTGCCTAGAGTACCTACAGTCCCAAGGCTACTCTGCCAGCTGAGGATATCTCTACTGTAGCAGTTAATGAATGCTTGATGCATGGACTTACTTTTTGACAACACACTTACCTTAGTGACCTATTGTGGACCTTGTAGTAAAAAGCACTGTCTTACTCTTATATTTCAAGATCATCTGAAAACTCTGACTGATGGTGACCATGGCATAGGAGCCAGTAGGAAGTCTGTTATGTTTCCTTCATGTATAGGTGGTTAATCATTAGCAGTTATCAAAAGTAGCATTGATATGTACATATACATTGAAAAAGAAGTTAGAACTTTTTGTGAAAAAAAATAATGTAAGCTTGGAAACTGAGACACAAGAAGGGTATACTACACATCCATACAGAAGTTCTCTGTATCATTTGATGGCTTTAGTATGGAGAAGTTGCTGTGTAGAATAACAAACTGTTGTACCTCTGAACTTACCATTGAATAAAGAGTTCTCAAAACCAAAAAAGTGAGACCATGAATAAATGAATAAGCAATGAGCTGTCAGCTGAAAGGAAGCAATGAAAAACTTGGAAGAGAGAGAAAAATGAAGAGGAGTTGATGCCGAAAAACAAGGTGCCAAAAAAACCAGGGTCTGTCAGATTGGCACGAGCAATAATCTCTAGTTCCTCATTAGCTCCATATACAGTACATGTTGTCAGAGTCCTTTGGTCCTACATTAATTTACAAAGTATTTTGATAAACAATTTATTTGTTCCACGAGATGTGCCGGTGGAGACAGAGAAGGGAGGAAGCAATGTCTAGAAGCAGTCATGTAACAAAGGCACAAAATGCAACCAAGGGTTATAAAAGTTTACTGAAATGCATTTCTCATATAATGCAATGATCAGATCAACATTCATTATTCCTCCTAGGACTTCTATAGATCACCAAAGAACATAATTTTCTAAGTTCAACAACTATTTATATATGATACTAATATTATAGGGATAGTAAATGTATTTCATTCTTTTTAGGCAGCTCAAGTGACATTGAGGAGAAACCATGCAATTATCCAGCTGTACTTACACCATCAGGGGGCTTGCTCTGGATCACAGGTAAGTCAGATAAATATTTGGCTTTGCGTATTTGGGTACAGAGCCTGTGGTCAGCAGTTGGTATTTGGCATGCAACTGCCTATTTATCCATTTTTATGCACCAACTAATTTCCTTGATGTAGGGATTTGGGGATGGTGAAATAATTTCATAAATTATAAGCAAAAAAAATCTGTTTCATCTACTTCATTCTGGATAGCCATTGCATAAAAACTGTCAAAAACATATTGCTCTGGGTTCATCCCTGCTGCAGGTCCATTGATTACAGTGGAGTTAAATCAAAGATGAATCTGTCTGTTCAATTTAAATCTAATGATTGGTAAAAAAGTCAGGGGGAGAGCCCTGTCTAAATCCAGGGCTGTTTTATCCTTGTGTCAGCATTTAATTCCATTTGCATATAAGCCTATTTCCCTTCTCTAAATTTAATTTGTTTGAGCTTGGCCCTCAGCAACAGCAGCAACAACAAAGTAATTGCATGCACTATTGGGCAATGGTGCCAATACAGCATGTGCTATAAAAATGTCTCATGCAAATTTATAAAATGTAGGCATTAGTGACATTCTGCCTGGTAACAGGTATCTGGATATTGGAAAAAAAACCCCAACCATGAGCTCCATGGATGTGTGACATCTAATAATACATGTATGAAGAAGCCTTTTTTTAATATCAGCTATTAGTTGTGGCTATTTCACCAAAGGAAATGAGATATCCATGGCTTCTATGACCAATAGGAACATTCTAGAGTTTCACTGTGATGAGATAAAACTGGCTGAGGCTTAGTTCTCAGGCTGCATTAGATATCATCTGTGACTTTGCACAAGGTACTTTTGCAGTGGGACTTAGCAAGCTTGTTTTAAACTGGGGAGGAGTGGTTGGCATTGTCACAACATACCTTGTTTGTTTAGCTGCTACACTCTGCTGCAGAACTGTGTTCTCATATCACCTAACCTCCAAACACAGAGCCTGGTCTTCACTGAGACCTTTCACCTGGCCATTTTTTGAATAAAAAGACTCTTGTTGAACTTGACCTGATCAGCAGTCATTCCAATTCACTTGTTCTTCCAAAGACAATGCTACCTGCCTTAAGCTGATAGAATCCTTTATTCTCTGTTTCCCTATCCTAAATATTTGATTGCACCCAAAGGGGAAACACCCAAATCAAAACATTTTTAGGATTTGAGTTTTTCTTTTTACTTTAAACCCCAGCTTTTTCATCATACATTCTGATGCATTAAAACAAATCATGGTCATAGTTTCTTATGTCTTACCAATCTTGCACAACTTCATGATCTCTTGAGAAGAGGTCACCATTCAGTTTCAGTTCATTTTCATCATTTGTGGTAAGAAGACACTGATGCCAAGGGATAAATATATTGACCTGGGGCACTGTGCAATTTTATGCAAATAACAAAGGCTGGAAGAGAAGCCAGGTTTTCTAAGTCAGGGCTGCATGCTGTGGGACTAAGGCTGTGATATACTTACTTAGAGAGAGTGGGAAATAAACCCACATCTTCCCACTTTCTGATTTCTGTGTTTAGATAAATCATGTTATTTCCTAATGTATCAGATCTTTTTAATACACACTGTTCCTCGTGTGGATAGGAAGGACTATTATTACCTCTGCTACTTGCTCCCATTACCTCTTGATGCACTTGCAGCCTATCCTCAGTAGGATTAGAAGACAATCAGGACCTTTCAGGAGGCACTTACCACTTTACAGGATTAGGATAAGCCTGCCTTTGATGTTTTTGTGATCATACCCATCTGTCATAACTGAACATGGTGAAGTAGGCTTTATTTTTATTTAATGTTCTAATTACGTTTAAAAGGTCAATGATAAAAATATTTTTTCTCACTTTGCTTTTCTTTAAAAATCAATGAGGATATGTAGTTTTTCAGTACATATGCTAATGTTTGAAAAATAAAAAACCCCATGGTTAGAATCAGCAAATAAAGATGTGGTTTCACCTGATTTTAAGGTTTAACAATTGTACTCCATGTCACACTCCTTCCTCTTTTTCCATCCATATATTCATTACAAATGTCAGATAAGGCTAATCCTTCATGTGACATTACTACAGATGGTTACATTGGGGACTTAAACCAGATGCTGATCGTCTGGATAATCTGGATAAAAGCAGATAACCTAAAATAAATCCATTTTGTGTATTACTCATGCTAACAGTTAAGATATATATAAAATCTTTATTACCCTTTAACACTTTACATAACTCTTTTGCTTTCCTCTTTTTATACTTTCAAAGTTGTTATTTTAGAGAGGATTTTTCTTAATCTCCCACTGTCCTTCTACCTCAGCTAAATTATGCATGTATGTATGTAATAACATTTAGGGAGGGGAGAGACACTTTCTAGATAAGAATGAATACTACATTTATCTTTTGTTTTAAAATTCCCATTTGGTTTGAAAATTGATACTGGAAAGTAACTTTAATTTACTTTCATAAAAAGAGGTTTAATGAAAATTTAAACAGTAAAAAAGAAACTCCCTTCTGTACTTTTGATGAGTCTTTGAAATTCAGTGATTAGAATGGGAGCTGACAGGGATGTGTTCCACTGAGTGGCCCAGACCTCTGACTAGACTTGAGTGTTTGGAACCCATTTTTCTGTCTGTTTAAGAATAGAAATATCATATCTTAGATGTGATTTACTCTGAATTTTATGTGTATGTTTATTCTTTCATTTACTATCAAAGTTTGTATTCTGAGCTGGGGGATTCACAAAGACTTCTTAGTCTAGGAAGAACTCTGTGTGTTAAGCAGCTAATTATTTACATGGGAAATTCTGTGACATAAAAATATTGGATCCTTCCTTGCCCACCTATGACTATCACTGAATGCTGCCTATGGCTAGAGGAATTGTAGAGGAAGATACTAGGTTATTGTTTGTAGCTTAGTATAATGCTGTTTTGGGCTCTTTCAGCTGTATTATTTTTTATTTATTACTAGGTTTTGCTTCTAAGCTGGTTGCTAGTCTGGAAGTACAGGAAAGTAAGTTTACCAAGCACCTGAGCTATGCAATTATTGTGTAGCTTTTCATCTGTTGCCTAGGACACTTGGGATTTAGATTAGGGTAAGCAATTTGAGCAGGTCCCCATACAGCAAATGATCTAGGGTCTAATCTTATCGTCCTTTAATCCAGTGAGCTATGAGGGCAGTGGTCTGGAGCATGGTTCATGGAGCATGGTTTCTGTGATTTGCCTCTAAGCTTGTTTTCCCCTTAGTGTGTACTATAGGAACAGGTAAAGAAGTCAAGGTCCCTGGTCAGCCAAAGCATGTGTAGCACTGAGGTTTGAATACTGGGATTTAATACCACATTCTGTTGCCAGTCAAATCCTCATAGTCTTTAGCAGAATATCCAGCAGCTTGTAATGGCTACCTCTCTCAGAGTCCTCACTGTTTCACTGGTTCTAAAAGTGTATAGATCACAACATTGACTTAAAATTAACACAGTTCTACTGAAATCAACAGAATCCAGATGACTTACACCAGTGGAAAACCTTGATCTTTCCCTTCATGTATGGAATGATACAGCAGTGAAGTATACTGCTCACTGTGAGTCAAATAATTCTCAACAAGTTTCTGAAAATGTTTAGAAGAGTAGTCAGTTATTATGCCTTACAGCATACTGCATATGGTGCAAACCTTCTGCAAGGAGATGAGTTAAGACTTATTGTCCAGATACTTTCTGTTGTTAATATACTCTTATCAAATACCATCGTAATTGTTCGTTTTGGGATCATAAACCTTTATAGCAGAAGAGAAGGTAAATACTTTGGTCTGAACCGTTAGCCAAAGGAAGACAAATTATTGCAAAGATATGGAAAGGTGAAAGATGTGAGTAATTACATGTAATATTGCAAGCAAGGAACCAAGCTCTTACAATTATATGTTTTGCTGCAAATGTGGTCTTGGTGGGCTGATACACATTACACTAAATATTCTAATTAATAGTGATAATGTTACTTTAGTGTTTGTGGTAATCAAAGAGTGTAAACAATAACTGGATCTAATTGGTAACAACATTTGACTAACTTTTGACAATTACTTTTTTAAGTGTAAATTTTTAGATTGTGACTTTAAACAGCAGCAGTTCCTTGATGATATATTTTAAAGGCTTGCAGAAAGTATGAAAATAAAGTTCTATTATTGACTATATAGATGTGGTTGAAAGACCTGTGCATGGGTCAGATATTTTGCTACCATCTGTTCTATCTTAGAGGAAATGCCCAATTCAGCAGAGCTATTTCTTTGTATGTTGTAGGCCTGGAAATGCCATTTCAGCACTATAAGGTCTGATTCATCAAGAATGAAACGTCATATTCAGAAATGCTGTTTAGTGGAGTGTGTATGTATGGAAATGATGTCCTGGTATAGAGAGGGTCCTGGGTTATGGGTATTTTATGATCCACATATCTCTAATTCATCTTTTGCTTTTGAAACATAACACATGTTCTAGCTGCACTGATACGAGTTCTTGCTTATTATAGTTAATGGATTATTCATCCTCTTTGTCCTTGACATAATCCTAAGTATGTGCATAAAACTCAGATCATGTTGCCCATAAAAACCAATCAGCCCAGAGTTCTTCTGCAAGGTGTTGAACATTCACCCAGAGCAGATGGTAAAGATAATGTTTAATAAAGAGTTAGAGGATTAGTTGGAACAAAAATAAGCTAAGAGAAAGGGATAATTTAATTTCATATGAAACTCCATGACATTTCATGTACCCAAGGACTGATTAAAATTATGCCAAAAGCTGCTCTTTTTGGCCAGTTTGTCCTAATACTGACCCTGCTTATTTTGTCAGCTGCTGTATCTGCATGTGTTATTTTACCACTTTCTGAATAACTCAAAAGAAAGCTCTGCTGATTCTCCTGTGGCTGGCAGAAGTAATTCTTAATTAAATAGGAAGAGGAGAGATGATAGGATTCCACTAAATAAGATGAATACATTTAAGCAACTGATACCTCAACTGAGGTTTAGAAGAAAAGTTTTTTAGGCAATTTTAAACATAAATTTTAAATGGTAGTTTTCACAATGTGCAGAGTTAAGCTTTGGTTTGCATTGAATATTTAGATGCTGAATGGAAAACAGAGCAGGGGATAGTCCATAAATGATTTTCAGTCTTGTTTTAGGAAAATTTATTTTTGTTATCAAAAAAGTAGTAGAGTAACAAAACCTTTAGATTTTGCATACTGCGTAACATTTGTAATGAATGGCCAATTCTTCTTTAATAAGGCTTAATAAAATAAATTGAAAAAAACAAATCAGAAGCAAATATTTTACAGTTATGGTATTTCTGGGCCCATGGTTGTCTGCTATAAATTTAAGATTTATAAATCAGAAACTCTGACAAAGTATGTCAGGTATGGGTGCTGCATAAGCAACGTGAGTGGAATTTACTTGTAAGTGCAGTGTCCTTTGTTCTGAACACAAAATTTAAATTAGTTGAAGCTGTTCTCATAAATAAACACATGTTCTTTTAAGAAGACATTTTAGAATGGTTGGTGGGAGACAGAAGACAACTATTTCTTTCAATGGTTATGGCACAAGAGCAAAACAGGATCAAAATCCGAGCTATTAACTTTCTTTACTGAGACTCAGTGGTCACTGAAGCATAAAACCAGATGTGAGCATCTCTGGACTCACTCCAGCTGAAGCTTAAAGCTCTGATCAGTCTTTAATGGTAGAGCTCTGTTAGCTGCTTCTGTAATGCAGGAAGACAAAACCTTTGAAAGCCTCTTGAAATTTGGTGGCTTGGGTAATGTCACTACCGAGTAGTTCTAGAATTCAGCTGAAATCTTCTCAAAACCTGCTCTGCATTTTCTAGCCATTTCCTGTGCTTAAGGCAGTGTTTGGCTCCCCAAACTAAAGGCCCTAAAGTTGTCTGCTGCTGCAGATTATTCCTAACTTAATTTCTGCTCCTGTTGTTTCTCTAATTAGTTACATTTGAAAATGTTTCATTGGGCACTTCAAACAGCTGAGTGTATTTAAAATAGTCTGGATTACCATAAAAATAGCAAGACACTGTTAACAATGAACTGGAAGTTAATGAAACCTTAATTTTACTGACAATAATTGTAAATATTTTGTTACAAGATGCAGTTTTAGCTGATTAATGGTTGTGAAACAGATTAAAACTTATTTCCAAATTTCCTTCAGTCTGCCAGATACTTACCCATACTTCATTGTAGCCATCTTTTGAAATCACAGTGGCAAGAATAAAGCTCAATAAATCTGTCAGCTGATACACAGGATCAGAATCAGATAGTGCAGCTCAGCAAGAAGAAAGGGTCATATCACACAGCTGAGATGAGACATAGATAACTTTAAACCAAGTTATGGTGTTATCTCATCTCAACCTTGAACTAGATGCCCTTTCCAAAGCCCTCCCTTCCCTCATCCCCCCATGTTTGTAGTGCGCTACAGCTGTGCTGTAACAAACAGCTAGAATTAACAAAATTGGAGATGGGAGAAAGGCAGCCTTAAAAAGGATATTTTTCATTCAAAACATGTTTCCTAAAGTGTACAGCTAGAAATAAATTGATTGACTAGCTGAATTTTGAAATAGAACAAGAGATTCAGGTATAAAAGGACTTCTGTTTTAGCACTTCATGTTAGTAGAATAATAATAGCAATGAAATGTATTGTGGAACAAAATATTTTTAACTTGTTCATATTTTTAATTTAAATAATGTTCCCACCACAATAAACCCACAATAAACCCAGAAATTATGATCATTGAGGAGTGGGTAGGCGTTCTAATTCTTTCCCAGATGGTGAATGATTAATATACAAGTAATTTCTCCCAGCACTCAGAATGCTGTTCACCTTGTAAGTCCCTTCAGTTACTCACCCTTCAGACTGCCAATTAGTGTGTTCACATCATCCTCAGATAATGGTTTTTTCTCCCCCCATCTGTATTTTTTTGGTCTTGGCAGGGAAATGTCAGAAAACAAGCTTTTTTTTGATTTCTTCCCCTTTGTTTTTCTCAACTGCTGCCTTTCCAAAAGTTTTCAGAAACCAAATGTGTATGGCTGCTTTTTTATTCCCATTTTATCTATAGTGGTTTCCTAGCTTGCATTCTCCATCTCTAATATCTTCTTTAATGGGGTCTCTGTGCTTCTTTTCTCACAAGGTGAACACTTTCTTCTTTTTCCATTCTGAATTATACACTTGTACTTCATTAAGAGATTTTTTGCGTTTTGGTAGCTTTGGGATAGGTGAGATCCTACCACTAAGCACACCACATTTTGGATGCATTCTTGTGTGCCTAGTTATCGCTCTTGACTTGGATTAATAAAAAATCTTTTTTTTTTTTTTCTTTAAGGCTCTTATATTCAAATGCATAATCTCTTTCTTCATTGTTAGATGCTTTTCCAAAGGAAAGTTAAAGTTATGCTTGAATATCACGAGACAGTAATTTTTTTTAACAGAAAACCCACAAATTATTCATTGGCCCAATGTAAGTCTCTCTGGAACACACCCTTGTGAAGATAATAACTGTGATGATATGTGCTTTTCTGTAGCAATAGTTTTATTGGCAAATGTAATGTTTTGCTTTCTAGTTACATCGGTGGGTTTTAATAAACAGATATCATGCAGCTACAAGGAACTATCTGATGATATTTCACAAACTGCTTTTCCCAACAGGAAAGAAAGCCAGTAGCAGCCAAAGCCACTGCTTTTCATTACAAATATTCTTAATTTTTATTTCATTTTAGGCTAGGGGATCTCCAGAATAACACAGAATACCACATATGTCCAAAACTCAGAGTACAGCAAATTTTCTCTTCCTCTCTAGCTTCTGAGGTCCCTGCTGAAGATTTACTTTAACTGTCTTACCAGGTCTGATGTAAGTTCATACCGGAGACAGATCTCAGTCTGTAGCAGCAGTTCTATATCCAAAAGAATAACCACAATGACTTAGTTCCTGCTGTTATATTATTGCTGCACCTGTGACTTCTTAAATTAGCCACAGCTGGACTAGCGGGGACCTACCAGCTGCCGGTGGGGAGCAGCAGTCTGCTCCAGGAACTCTCCAGCTTCTCCATCACATGCTTTTGAATGGAAAAACAGCACTGAGGCAGGAGAAGGGCAGTGGCAAACTCAGGTTCTCTTTCCTCTCATAGGAAATAACCCTTATTCAGTTTAAGCTGAGTCAAAGCCATATTCCAACACCCGCTTTCCAGAAAAATGCTTAAATTTCTGCATATTGCAGAAATTTAATCAACATACTCCCTTCTTAATTTGGAAGGTCTCCCAGTCACCTGGAAATAAACTATCATTTTCACCACTTGTGGCTTCTATTTTCTCCAGATATGCAAAAGAAAAAAAGCAACCCAAAAAACAAACCGAAACCCAAACCTTGTGCAGAAGAAGAACTGGAAAAATCCCATTATAAGAAGAGATTTGAAAGGACTGGTGTTTTTTCCATCCAGTAAATTATAGTTTCTTTAAAAAAGAGCACATTACAGAAAGGAAGAGTCTCCCTTCTGCTATGCCCTTCCTTATTTATTCTCTTCTGGAAAACCCTATAAAAGAGGAAGGATGCTTAATTATGCTTTAAGGATGCCCTTCATTAGCATAATTAGAGAAGCAATACTGTCTTCTGCTTTCTTCTGAGACAGCACCTATTACTTGACTTGGCTTGGCTTGCCTATGCAAGTCACATTAAGATGGCTGCTACTTTGGCCAGTGAGAATATGGAGAAGCTGGATACAGGAAAGATTGGACCCCCACATTTTCAAGTAACATCATGTTTTTCAACCTCCTTTCTTAAAGAAAATATAGAAATTGCTCCAGGATTTCAGCGAAGAGTTGTAAGATACAAAATACATTCCTATTCCCCAGAGGTTAAATTAGTGGGTAGAAGGGCTGTCTGGTGCCTTGCTTGTTTGTAATTGCCAATTAAAGAAAATGAAAGGAAATGTTTTGTTTTTAACAATTCTATCCCCTTTTGAATGTGGACAGATGTGTATATATGAAAATCAAACTTTTAAGATTTCCAATGCATATAAATTTAAGTATATACTTTTAATCTTTAGTGGATAAGTATTTACTGGGGACCTAGATTCATTCTATTTCCTTAGCTGTGCTCTTGTTGGTATAATAGAGCTGTTTGTGAGATTAAGTATGGTGGATTTGATTTTACTTCAGGTTGACATTTCATGGCACTAAGTGTGAAAAATTACATTCTCAACAAAGCTTTCCGTGGTGGAGTTCTTGGAGAAAACAACACCTTCTTATGCTAATTGGAGCCTGCGTGATGGCTGAGTGGTTACTTCACTGTTCTTTTTGAGTCTTTGCCTCTTACTCTGTTGCCGTCAGATGCTAAAGATAAGATGGAAGAGTAAAATACCTAAAAAAAGGAGAACAAACCAGGCTCCATATTGGCTTTGTGTATGTTTAAAGTGGCATTATTTAAGCAGATCAGTTCTCTTGCAAATCAAATGAAAATGAAGTGAATGGAGGATATCTGGAATAGATATATCTATCATTGCTAATCTGGATTAGGATTTCTTTCTATTGAAGCTACAGGAAGTCATGCAAATAGGGGATAGTTTTCAATAATTCTCAATGTTTTCAAAATGTATATATTCATGTACATACATGTCTGGTTGTCAAGCATGATGGAAGTTTATAAAGATTGATTGCCCTGTGAATCAATAACAATGAGGCCTTGTCTTTATGAAACTCCAAGCCTTGGATTACAAATCAAAGTAAATGAGGGCAAACTCAGAGTTAATGTATGGCAAGGATGCTTAAGATCAAGGGTGCAGTCTGTCTTTTGAAGAAATACTGGTCTTATTGAGGCAACATTTGGTGATACCAACACATGGCATTGCCGCAGAAAAAAGATAAATTTAGATTGAATGATTTCTCAGTTAAACAGGGACCAACAGGGAGTTTATAATAAAACAATTTATGCTCACTTTGGAATATGACAATGGCAATTTTTCTTGTGCTGAAAACAAACCATTACTGATGTATGTTTGTGACCCAGCAGGAAGTTTTCTAATGCAGACTCTTTCCACATCTATCCAGTAGCAGATGTAATTTGTCCAACTTGTGTGGCAGTATATAATACCATGTATTATTACTCTTGTCATATTTTCCTATCATGATGAAAAATTTAGATTTGTTAGTAATCCCCCAGAAGTGACATATGTCCTTCAGCCTTAAAAGTTTATCTCTTAATGAATCAATGGCTTAAATTCACTTGTCTTTTTTTAGGTTTCATTAAAAATATTTGTGGTGTAATCTCTGATTCTAAAAAAAATTATCAGGTAACATTTTGACATACGTAATAGCAATTTTTCATTCACATGCTCTAATGTAAATCAAGAGGGGTTCCTTCATCAATGCAGTAAATCGAAGTGAAAGAACTGACTTCCTTTGAACAGGAAATTTTAGTTGCATTTAAAATGCCTGATACTAGAAATATTTATATTACTTGTGGCTTATGTTAGCTATCTAACAGGAGGAAAGGTTGTCAGTATTTCTGATCTAAATGTGAAGTCTCAAGTTTCTGTCTTCATCAGTGTGTATACAACCAATCCCACACAAGATTGGTACAGTCAGTAGAGCTTGTGGACAGGGAATTGCTTGTAAAAGCAACCAAGCTCTCAGGCGATGTT
>VZTN01006042.1:83318-100682 GCA_013400515.1 Erpornis zantholeuca
TAATTTCTCTATGAGCTAGTAGCAAATATCTCCACTATGGTCTGCTTGACAGGTTTATTCTACAAGAAGCTGGTATGACACTCAGTGTAGCTGCCCAGTGCAGTGTGTGTATTTTGTGACATGACTGCAGTGACATGTGCTGTTCTCCACAGATTCTGGTCACCTCAGCTAAAAGATTGATAATTTCAGCCTTTAAAAAGAAAACAAAACTCACTGTTTAGAAACTCTCCATCCATGTGAACTCAGNAGATGCATCCCTGAGAATGTTTATTTTGAAGCAGCATTTTAATTCATTTTTATTTCCCATGGCTCTGTACCAGTAATCAAGATCTTGTATACTCTTGACAGAACAAAGGATGACTGGTCAGAAAGTTTTTGATGAGTCTGACTTAGACATTTAATAGTGTTAGGGTATTAACACTTGGGCTATGTTTTATTGTTTCCGTTACCATCTTAAGAGGCAGCAGAATGCTCTGAGTCTTCCCACTAGTAGAACAGAAAACTCAGAGTTAATTTAACCTTCAGACTGTCAAAGTAAAATAAACATTTTTTAAAATGAAAATAGCTAGTTGGGAATAGTTCATAGTGAAGAACTTCATTTTTTATTCATTTTCTTCATACAAGGTGAAGATCATACAAGTGAATCCCTAATATTGTTCCTCTGAGGGAGTGTCATTGAAAATTTCACCTAGAATTAATGGTTTGATGATGCTGAACAAGCCAGAGAAAATTGCCCCAGAAAGTTTTTAGTGACACTACTATTTTTGTGTGAAGATTTCCCCCTTAGATTTTCTTCATTCTATATAATGCTGTTTGTGCAATTAAATAGTGAATTTAACTTCTTGGAAAAATAACCCTTCAACATTAGCTTTCTACTAAGATTATTGTGATTGTCCATTGCTCTTTACTGTTACATGGAAGTTAGTAGAGCGCAGCAATAAATCTTCTTTACTAAAAGAAAAGAACATGTTGCATAACTAAATGCCACCAGCTATGACTAAATATGTGACAGTATGAGCCCTAGTTACGAGAATTGGTAGAAGAAATACAGTCTCCAGTGATACTTTCATCAATCTTTAAGCCAGGTCAGAAGTTTATGTGATACCTTTTTATCTCTCTTCTCCTTTACTAATCTAGTAACAGCAACAGACTAGCAAATAAAAAGGAGCATTTGAAATATAAAAATTGCCACAAAACTCAATTTAGACAATGTAATGGTGTAAGGCTTGAAGAGAAATCTCTCATAAGAAGAAATCCAACCCAAAAGTATGATAGAAGTCCTGTCAGCTGGCCAATTTTTAATTTTTCTTTTCTTTGAAATATGACAGAACACTTAGCTGAAGTTTACAGTCTTCAGGGCCAGTTAGCATGGAAGACCATCATACACAATTTCAAGATACAATGAAAAAAAACAGCTGGAATTGTCACAGAAACCCTGTTTCATAGCAAGTACATTGACAGGTAAACTGTGACTATAGAGGGAAACATGGCAGCTGAATGATAAAGAGGGTACAAAAGGCCTAATGCAGCTTCCCAGATTGACTTAGCCTGTGAAGACATTGGCTGGATTTACTGAGAGGCTCTGCAGATAAAACCCACGAACTTCACTTAGGAAAAGTTGAAATCAGGGGTGAAGGAAGAACGAGCCATAATCCTTTCCTCCCATTGCAATGAGAGCTCATCCAATCTGTACTAAGAGCAATGTAATTTTGCTTCCGCCTGAAAACTGTCAGCCAAGACCAAGTGAAACTTAAAATGGAACAATTTCCTGCAAGAGTTGCTAAGTTCTGTCAGTCTTTCTTTGGAACACTGGGTGACAAAAACAGGGATATGTTGAACATCTGTATTTCAGGATGCTCTCTGGGTGGAGTTTATGTAGATGCAATACTGGAATGTTCGGTGCAGCAGAACATGGAATTCAAAGGCATTCTAAGAATGGGAAAGCAGAGGAGAGGGAGAAAAGAAGGAAAATAACCCCCCATTAATAAAAAATGTTCCTGCTTTTTTAAGTCATAAATTTATCCATATATTGCACCGTCTCAGTATCTCTGAATTAGTGTTTCATTGAGGTGAGAAATTAATAATGTTTTTAAACAATATTTTGGATGGAAAGGCAAAGAATTAACAACATATTTATTTCTCTTCAAGATGGAAAATACCTGAATTAAAATATGCAGAGAATAGCAAACTAGAATCTTTTTCCTGACTAAAAATGTTTTTGATGCTGTAGAGCATCAAAAACAATCACAACACTTGCATTTCATACAGAATCCTTTTAATTAGTCAACAAAGGTCAGGTCATAAGTCAATGCACCAGAGTCATTAGACTGGACTGGACTGGACTAAATCTAATTATTCCCAGACCTGCTGTCAGACAAAGATGTTTTGATAATAGCTTCCAACAGAGTAACAATGATAGCACTCAAAAAAAGGAGGAAATAAAAGATGATTCTAAACTGATATAAACATATAGTATAATCTGAGAACTGCAAGTACTGCTTCAATCAATCAAACATCTGCTTTTTGATTGTTAAAATCTGTGACTACTCTCCTACTGAACTTCTCCATTTCTTCTTATTGTAAGGGGTATTGTCAAAGCCTGTTGACACAGTTTTCAAACTTTCCACACCACAAGGCACATCACTGCATTTGGCCCCTGCTACACTCTTGTTTTATGCACTTGGACACTCACTTGTACTGCTGAACACATTTTACACAAAATAATGAATCATGATACTGAGGTTACAGAAGTAATTGTGCATCTGTCACACATTGCATCCCACCTTTGGGCTTTGGCTCAAAGAGAGGTCTCTCTGGCAGTGAGGAAAGATACAATGGAGAGAATCTTGCCTTTAATTCACTATTTCATTCAACCATTTTTTCATACAAATTGGAATGGCTATCTGTCTTTTTTTAGAAGCTCCCACTCATGCTCTTCCAACTTTAATGTTCACATGGAATCAGGTTTTTTTGGTGTCACATTTTTGAAAATTTTCACACGTTTTTGAAAAATACACTAAACGCCTAAGTTTTGGGGTTTAAAAAAATTTTATTAGTTAAAAGAATTGGAAATACTTTTTAAAAAACCCAGCAAAACAAACCCTGTACTAATTATGCTGAGTACTGTCAGTATAATGAGATACATGCAAATACTTCAGCTGTGGTGGTGCTACAGAAATTCTGGAGTACATGATATTCGAATCATCAACATGTAGTACTCTGATTTAGCTGCTAGCAAATGTATATTTTAAAAATCAAAATTTTGCTATATAAGCTTGAGAAAATTTTTCAAACAAACTTAAATTTTACGACAATTGTTTAAGTTAAAAATTAACTAAACTTTACCCAAAACTGATCTAAAACCCCAATAATTACATTTCTGTTTGAGTCCTTACATGCCAAGTTATAGCCTGATATCAGTCTAAATGATTAGCTGTTAATAATTCCAGTAAATCCTCCTTATGATTGTTGGATCAAACCAGGAAATGTTTAAAAAACTTTCTTTTTGATTTTGGTTCTCCCATCTTTCTATGACTATGACAACTGGTATACCTATATGTCTGGATTCTGTGCAAAGCAGAATTGTTCAGTGGAATTACTATTTTTGCCTAGACCTTCTATTGTGAAAATAAATTAATTTCCATTTAATTACACATTGCAACCTAACTGTAAAGTAGAGCTATTTGAGACTATATTTTATCAGAAAACATTGATCATTGATGAGAAAGTATTGAATATTTCAGTTTTGAGTATTTTTTGAATAATTTCTAGGCCAGGCTATGGTGGAAAGGATGGCAAAGGATGGCCACAGAGAAATGCAGGTTCAAGTATCAACTCTTACCGTTTGTGCAAAAACGAAGATTCTCAGCAAGTTCCCTTGCTGAATCACCACTGATCTTTGGTATATGATTTTGGCCAAATGACACAAAGAATGACTGTTAATGTTAAAAACAAACCTCAGCTCCTGAATGAGTCTGTAGTTTAGAACAGGGATGAAAACACAGTTTTGCCTGGCATCCGGGACACGCACTTAAGTCCTTTTTCTTTATCCTATATCCTCTGTGAACGCTCTGAGCACTTGGTGTTGACTTTCAGTGCCTGTGGCCTCTTTCCTTCTTTTCATAAATATCACTCAGGGCAATCATTGTGTAATCAGTCCTGCTACTGAACCTGACCTGTAACATCCTTCAGAGTGCGACTCTTGTTCTCTTCTTTCCTTCATGTCCGTGTGGAATATAGCAATCCATATGATGCAACTGACAACACAAATTTTTTTTTCTTGTAATTGTGGCCATTTTTCTTGTCATTATTTTATATCTTGGCAGTTCTTTTGTTGACTCAGAATTTCATCAGGTTGAGAATAGGAATAAGATCAACCGGAACTCTTCCATCTGGTACTTTGACACCAGTATGAATGTAACTCAATTAGCGAGTGACCTTAAGGTCTGCTTTAAACTCACATTTAACTCATTATAACAGCTAGCTTTGATCCCAAATAGATCATGTCTATCAGAAATCAAATCCAAAGTTACATTCATATATTTGGTTTTTTTTATGTAGTCTCCTTTATTAATAGTATCTTTGACTCCTACATTTACAAACCCCTTGGACTCAGGATCCTTGGTCTTGTTCCATGGTTGTTGTACTGTTTAGTGGGAGGACTCTTGGTTCATACAAAACTGGTTTATGTTCCTCAGTTCTGCCTTTGGCTCTTGCCTGTTTTGTGCTTCTGTCCAGTGGATGTTGTGCTGCATTGATACACAGCCAAAAGGAGGATCCTTAGGTTCAGTGACAAAGTTGCTGAATTTGTAACACTTCTAAGGCTGCCCTGACTTACACTGGGAACAGAATTATTCCTCAACTATTAGAAGAAAAAAAAAAAAAAAGATAGAATTAAAAGCTATCTTCCTAGCTGCAAAATACAGATTTCTATTCTGTATAGTGGGATCTGTCCCTATTTCACCAGTGCAACAATTCCCTACACGCCTAATAAAATGAAATCTTTTTCTTTCTTGCCAGCCAGGTCTGCAGGTCTGTCGTAGTTTTTTCAGGCTCATGAAAATCTGCTCATTCTAGTTTGAATGGCTTAACTGCTTTTGTATGTACTGAATGCAATTTGCCCATGAGATCTTTGTATTAATTATGATATATCAAACTGTATTTCATGTGTATATAGTGATGTACATAGATTTAATAACTAGATTTAAACACTTGTTTAATATTACTGGAAAAGGAAAGACGAAGGGGATACACTTGCCACAAAGGGCAGACAGTCTTCTTTATGTTTAAGGGAATGAGGTGGTGTTTTTTTCACCAAATTAAGTAGATGGAGCTGCAGCTTAAAAATGACCATAAAAAGGAGAAAATGACAGGGGTTTTTTCTGTTTTTCACCAGGCTTATATAAAAGACTTCTCCTTGGAGAAGTGAATGCTCCGAGTGTGAGTGAATGCTCTAGTACTGAAGTTTCTATTCTGTAAGGAAATACATGCTCTTTACTTCAAACAAATTCTAGTTGTTAAGGTGGATGGATCCATAATTTGAGTAAAAGAATTTGTGCAATTAAAATAGAGAGTATCCTGTACTTTGCCTATAAAACACATTTATTACATACAGTGAAAAGTTCTCATTCAATGAAATTGTTCAGTGGTCTGACAGATCACTTGTTTAAGGCGCTGAATTAATAGTAAACTACATCTACAGATTAGCAGTTTGTGGTTTGATCCTGTAAGTATTTCTGTGAGTAATACCAATGAAGTAATTTTTTCCTAAATGATTATTCCTAAATGCTTTTAAAGAGTGTACTGGCTGTATTCTAAAATAATATTGCTTTTTGGAATACTTTCCTCTTTCCAATACATAGTGCCCACTGCCGGCCTACGCATCAGCTTCAGGAAGCAGCATAATTGTTTTCTCAAATATTTTTTTTTTCAATCTGTGAAAAATTCCAGTCTTGTGAAAAGCACTAATTAATGCCAGTGAAATCTGTGGAGCTGGACCCTCGTGGGAGTAGCTAAATCAGGGTAAACTGAGTAGTACGTTTGAAAGTAGCATTTTATGGCTACCAACACTTGAGCCAGATAGCAACCAGGCCAACAGTTTGTACCTGTGGCACTTACTCTTCATCTGTGTAGAGCAGAGACTGATGTGTGAAGTGTAGGGCACTGCGTTGTGTCACGAGGGGCTCCATCAGTGTACAGGTTGGATGGTTACGCACGTGGCAAGGCTTATTCTTAGGGATAAAAGAGTGTTGGTAGGACTGAAAGGCCGAGCTGAAACTGCGCGTCCTCAGTGGCCCGAGCTAGACCTTGTCCAGCCGTGAAGGGCCCTACCAGGCAGTGACACATGGGGCCCATGCCCCGTCACCCGGGCGGCTGGAAACTGCGTTTTCTAGGAGAGGGCTTGGGCTGGCGGGAAGTCGCTGAGCAGGACGCCGGGCTTTGCTCAGGGCAGCCTGAAGGGCAGACCTTTGCACTGGCCCACGCACGGGGCAGAGCGGGCGGCTCCCCGCACGGGCAGCCACGGCTTCGGTCTCTGGCTGCTCCTGGCCCCCCGGGCCGGAGGAGAAGGGGTGCACAGGCGCTCGCCTTCGCTCCTCGGCCGCGCTGCTGAGAAGTGCCCCTGTCCCCGCCGCTCCCCCCGGGCGCTGTGCCGCAGCGGCGCGGGNGGGGCAGGGGCAGGTGCAGGGCCAGGGCCAGGCTGCCGCCTGCTGCCGGCCGCCGCGCGGGTAATCACGCGTCCCCCCTCACTGCTGATTTGCAAGAGCAGATTAATCAGAGCGCGCGGCTTGATGAAATTTGCTGTTATTGTGCCCATTTTTAGAAACATCTTTTATTATCTTCATTATTCATTTACAGGGGACCGGCATCAATTATGCAAATGAGTTCACAGACTTTGCAGATTACTTCATTTGCCGCTATTGTTTGTGGAAATTTAATTATTAAATATTATTAAGCTTGCGTTTTCTTCAATTTTCCGAGGCTTAGTTTCATTTGATTTTTCCTCCAGCTGCTCTCGTTTCCTTTCAGTGCCAAAACAGCTCCTCATCAAAGCAGCTCTGGCATGTGAAGACCAAATAAAATCTCCTCAATTTAATAATTTTGATGTTAGTCCCTTGTTCTCAGCTGCTTGCTCAAAGCAATGCAGAGAGAAACGCAGAGCACATTCAATTTAATGAGTAGAAATTGAATTCAAGTTTGTTCGGAATTGACTTCAATTAAGCAGAGTCTTAATGATAAATTAATCTCTTTTCTTTATTCCCTAGAATTTGTTTTTCAAAGTAGGAAATTGGACTACATTGAAAGACCAAATAAAGAATACCAATTTTAACTAGATTATGGAACCGATAGCAAAATTTAATTCTTTATAGTAACGTACTTGGACAAATAGCATTCACTCTATGGCATGTATTATAATTTATATTCATTGTTACCACTCACACTTTCATGGCATGGATAAAATGGCAGTTGAATTAAATATGGGCCTGTAATAGACTTCAGAGTTTTAATCTTTATTAAGAAACTCTAATTGAATGCATAATTAGCTTTTCAGGGTCTAGGAAACTAGGTTTAATATCTATGTGGGCTGAAAGCATAGATCAGGCATTTTTTAAGAACATTTTTTATGAGTTTATTTTATAGGAGAAATTATCTTGTAACATGGCTTGTATAGAAAGCCACATTTTAACTTCATTGCAAGAAGCTTCGTATGGAGGAGCGGTAGCAAGTTTTCTCGTGTTCTGAATGCCCAAAGACAGCTCTTGCATTCTGGGTTGATAGTGAGTAGTGCTATCTTTCACTAGAACAAGTCAAGATACCTTGTGCCTGTCCCCATTGAAACACAAAGGCAAAACAAGTCAATGCTTTTGAATATCAGTGTGCCCTTTTCCTTCTGTGCTACCATTGTACCATGCTTAGACACCTTAGTGTTTTTGTTATTTTCGTCTGTGTTATGTTTGTGGTATGACTGCCATAAGCTCTATATTTTGCTGTTTCAGAGAACAAGCCATTTTTTCAAGAGTGGAGAGTAATTTGGGTGCCTGCTCTAGGTTTCAAAGGTGATCAAGCATCCTTATGATGTCTTAAGCTGCCCATCTCATGCCATTGGAATACATGAAACTTTGATTCTTTTACCCCTTTCCTCAGTGGAAAAATTCTACTATTTTGCTATCTATCTATCTATCTATCTATCTATCTATCTATCTATCTATCTATCTCTCTATATCTAATGGGATATATATATCCCACTCTTTTATTATATATATTCACTATTTATAAAAATATCATTAGATGAGGGATCTTCAAACCAAGCTCTGTCTCATATATGTTTATATTTATGTTTAAAATGAATAGAATGGTACTAGCATTTTGGAACTATTGTGCAAACATTCTATCCAGTGATGTCTCAGGTGTGGAGACATCCTGAGAAGTCAAATTCTGTGCTTTTGGTTTGCAGTGAAGAGAGTGGGTGAGTTCGACCAGCTGAGGAATGTTGAGTCTTCTGCTTTACCTGCACATAAATTCTGTGGTTCCCAGACACTGAGCAAAGGTACATATTGCTTTTTAAATAAGAAGCAATAAATGGAACAATTTCCATTAGACACCTTTTACAATCTGCACTGGACTTGCGAGCACCTCCCACTGTGTGTCCAGCACTGGTGTGTTTCTGTTTTCCTAGAGTTTCCCGTTATGTTTTCTTGGTAGAAAGGGTCAAGAGCCTGCTAACAGACTCTTTCCATGGCACACAATTGAAAATATTTAGTAAGACAACATATTTATTTTTACAGAACTGGGAGATTACATTTTAGTGCTTTAAGGATATCCATGTTCCAAAGATTTGCTTCAGTTTTCTGAATGTGTTTTTCAGTAAATAGCCATTTGGAAATGGGAACCAAGTTTCTCTGGAAATGATAAAGAAAGGTTTGTTAGTCTTAACTTCCTGTATGTTTTGGGGGATATGGTTTAATGGTGAGCATGGTGGTTCTGGGTTAACAGTTGGACACAATGATCTTAGAGGTCTTTTCCAATCTTAATTATTCTATGATTCTGTATTTCAGAACTGCAGTTATTTAGAAAGAGATTAAATAAATGTTTTTACAAGAAATTGCAGTTGCAATTCATATATGGCTATGAATGTAGAAATCAGTCACTCTGTTCCAGTAGACATAGATCAAATTTATAACAACATTCAGGTGCTCAGGGTCACAGAAAGCTTTGTAGAGGTGGAAGATGCCAAAGCTCCATCAGTCTTTGCAGCCTATGTGTCCGATTGAACCTGGGTTTAGGGATGACACTGTAGGCGTCACACACACGCGTGTTCCAGCAGTTGATTACATTATAAAACATCTCCAAAGAAGTCATTAAGAGAGTGTTCCTGTTAGAAATACCTATACTATAACAGCACTGTGATACTCCATATTCCCTTGTATATCACTGATCCTCTTATCAATTTCTTCAGTGCAAAAGCATTAAAAGCTTTTATTGCATATAGATCTTACAAGGTCACTTTAAGGTCTGACCATTAAACCCAGCTGTTTCCATCTATTTGTCATCATTTGCAGTAATGGTTCTGTAGTTTGGTGCCTGCCTTCTGCAGTCCCAGTGTTCTTTGATTAGACTCCTGTGGACACCTGTACAGATCACACTGCCATCTTTTCCTTTCATCTGAAAAAGCCCTACAGGGCCCTATATGTGGTACAGTGAAACAGTTTCTCAATGTTACTTGTCTTATGTACAAAGGAAGACCATATGTCAAAACAGATTTTTTAAAAAAAACACTGAAACTGACTTTCCCCCTTTCACAACTGAATCCGATCTTGGTGAGCATGTCCTTTTTTTTTGCCTTGTACATTTTCCCAGGAGATTTGGCTTTTTTGAATCTCCATTAGGCAGAAATGGGATGACTCCATTAGCAAAATTCAGCCAAAGCAGTAAGTTCCTTGGAGAGGAAAAGAGCCATAAAACCAATTTCAACTACTGAGTATATTCCACATTTGATTCACAGAAATGTTGTGTGTGTATTAACGTGCCTTTTAAAACAGAAAAGTAAATGTTTTTACAAGAGACATTGTGTCAATTTTGGCTATGCTAAGGAGTATAGTTATTGGTAGATTATCTAGCCTGGCTGGAAACTCAAGCTCCCAATTTCTCAGAGAAGGGTGAGGCAAGATACTGTAAAAGGAAATAATTTGTATCTACAAGAAAAATGAAAGGGGATGGAAAGATCACCTTCCTTAAATTATCCTTTACCAATATGGAAGAGCTCTGGTCTGTTAGTATTTACACACCTACAGTGTAAATAATGGCAGGACTATAGTTATTTTATATTCTGAGTTTATTTTCTGGAGACTTCAAAATAATACTTTTCTTATGATCAGGATTTTACAACTTTCTTTAATCATTTCTTACTAGACAGTATTGTTTTCAGTGCTGCTCTTTTCAACTTCATTTTTCTTTCTGCACACTCCTTCAACAACCCTGATGGTAAATGCATGAGGCAAGAGTAAGGTTAAGTATTCAAAAGGTAAGAAATGTCACACTTATAAAATCCCTCTAAGAAGCAACTCTTGACTACATTGTCAGTTACTTTTTCTGAAGTACAATTATTATATCACTTCAGATAATGTTGCATTTTGTGCTGTCGAACACTTTGTATATGCCCGAAAATCTGGCAAATCTATTATCTGTCTCGGCTTTTCAATGTGCATGAGCCAAAACTGCATTCATGACTACTGCAGTCTCTACCACAGATCTCTATTCTGTTCTCATGGTCGGGAGCAAAGCATGGATTTGCTTATTCACCAACATCTGAGTACTTTCTAGTGATTAATTCTGTAAGTCACAGCTGCTTTGCAGGTTTATTCTACATTGCAGGTATGGCTATCCAAATTTCAAGCCTGGCCGATGATCTGGGTAGCGATAATTAACTGTCAAGGACAAAACAAAGCTCTATGGGCTACAAATAATAAATATAAATATTTATAATAATTAAATAATTATTTCTCAGGACACAGCTAGGCCAAGAGGGAAAAATGTGCATTTATTCTGTATAGTGCTGCTTAAGAAGTGTTTCAAGTGGCCCACAAATTTTTATTCAGTTGTATCAAGTGTCACTGGAATGGAAATTTATGTAACAGAAATACCCATGTGTTCTTTAAAGTGATTTCTTATTTTTTAAATCTCTGTTCTTATGGTAGCTGTGCTTAAAATCACTGTTCTCATTGTTTGTGTTGGATGACCACATTGCAGATTGTATTTTGTTATTGCTTGCTGGTGGGTTTCTTACACCTTTCCGTGAAGCATCTTCCCTGCAGGAGATAGGATGTGAGACTAAGTAGCCTGTGATCCTAAGAAATTCCTGTGATCCTAAGTTTGTGTACTGTATTGGAGCTTTGAAACTCTTTCATTAGATGGGATATGGTTGTATTGCCCCGGGGATGCAAAGCTGAAGTACCAAAGGAACAAATTAACAGGATGTCACATTTAAATAATTTTTCAACTCTAATTTAGGCAACTAAATTAATGTGAGTTCATTTAGGAATACTTAAATATAACATAATCACATCTAAATGATGTACAATATCAACAATAATTAAGGTAGAAAAATCAAATTTATGTAAAAAGGAGTCTAGACTTTCAGTGTTTGTACACCTCAAATATATCTGTTGAAAGAACGTAGAGTCAGAAGGGAATGCTTTAAATTCCAAATCATGCAGTAAACATAACTTTGACTCTTGGAGTCTTTCTGTAGGGCACTTTTTAAAACCTGACATTTTCTTCTGGCTTGTTTCTCATTACCAGGGCCCTTTAGTCCACTTGCAAACACTTTAGAATTTCTGGTAAGTACTAAAGCAATGTGACTACAACCTATAATAATAATTCCTGAATATATATGAATTTTTGGTGTTTTTGTAATATGTGTGCTGTGGTCCTATTTTATAAAATGTACAAATATCACAGTACCTGTTGGCATGGATGTTTTAACAAAGCAAGTATTAGAAGTGAAATGCAGAGGCATGCCAGAAGAAAAAGAACTTTTGAAGCTTGTGATGTAAGTGAAATAGACTAAATATATGATTAATAAAGTGGAAAAAGTCATTTTCAAATGGTTTGTTGAAAAGTAAGGAACTACATTCACTGGAACAGGTCAGATGACCCTGAGAGTATTAGCACTATGTCCTGGGTTATAATGTAAGATGTGTCCAGGGGGTGTATTCTATCACCATCTTCAGGTTTCTGTTAAAATCAGGTGGGACAGTGTTCCCTGCCTCCTCCCTCTGCGTTACCTTTTGTTATTGGCCCATCAGTGCCTTGCACATGACTCAGAGATAACTAACTCCTGGACTATCTCCTGTTAATGGCCCATCAGGCCTTACCTCATGACTCACCATCTCATTGTGAGATATTCCACCCAGGGGGAGGAGCCAAGCATTCCATCGTGGATATAACTGAGGTTTTGAAGACTCCAGTTTAGCTTTCTTCTCCACTGGATTCCCAGAGGATTGGAGCTACATACCTACCATTGGACCTTCTGAGGAAGACCAGACCCTTTTACTGATCACTGCCTCAACTGAACTACATCCATCATTTCAGAGGACTGCAGCCACCACCCCTTTGGACTGCTACTGCTACCCTGACTAACAGGGTGTCAGGTTGTATCTGACTCTGTCAGTTTCAACCAGTGTATATTTTTTTTTTTGTTTTGTTCTGTTTTTTCTTTTCTTTTCTTTCCCTGCCTTTATTCTAATTTTCTTAATAAATTGTTATTCTGACTTAGTGTCTCCCACTGGTTTGGTGGTTTTTTTTCAAACCAGAACACACTATTAATTCAGCCTGGATAAACAGCAAAAATATCTATTTTAATTTTCCCAGAACAGATTTCTTCTACTTTTTAATTGTCTTATAAAGAAAAAATCCTAGTTTATCTATCCAGAAACAAAATTATTTAGGAAAGTGTCAGTGGTCTTTACTGTGTACCATTTCATCTTATTGCAGTATAATTTTAAAATGTATTATTTGATTATTAACTATGACTATTAAGTCATTTTAATCATGAAGAACTAAAGTGAAAACTCTAAATAAAACTTCGTAGGTTTTGATGCTACATGAAAAAACAAAAATCATCCATAGACTGATGACAACTTGCTGTTTGAAATGAGCATTTTTATTACGTTTAAAGATTTAATGCTATAGGTGGTAATTGCATTCTATTATACAGTTTCTTTGAAGTTTACCTAATTTTAATAGTTCTATTATATTGTACAGAATAAAGTCAGTTTCCTGTCTGCAAACTTTCTCTCTGTAACAGAGCAATCAGTTCCCTAAAATACAAAATATAAGCTATTGACATGTAAGAGGAACAGACAGGTATCTAATCAAGACTGTGCTTAGGTGGCAAATGAACCACTGCAGAATATTGCTCACTACTCTGTGTAGTGCATCTTAATAGAGAATATTCACCTCTGTGCCAAAATTTCCATCATGTGAACTTTCGGATCCAGATCTTTTCCAAACCTCTGTTTAATTGGTGAGAGAAATTCGACACTGAGTGTGAACATCAGGGTGATTTATAGCCTATTCAACACTACTAGCGTGGTAGTTTGGCAAAGGATGAGATCATAAGCAAGCAGAGACTTTGTCTTAATTAAACTGTATATGTATACTGTGCCTAATATGAAAACAATCCAGAAGTAAACCAAGAGAAGTCATTATTAGATTCTGTTTCTCAGAAGATTGTTTTGTTTGCTGTTAATGCTCATCTTATGAATGCTGTTGAGAGATCTACTCTTAAAATATCTGCTAAAGAAGAAAGAAACTATTGCCTGAACTTTCTTAGATTGTAGGCACAAGCTCTTTTAAAGGAAATGTAATGAAACAAGGAAAACTAAGACAATGGGTGAAGAAAACATGAGTCAGAATAAACGGGATAGAATGAGTTGGAGAATGTCAACAATGGAGACTTTTACTGAAGCTGCATTCCTATTCCAGTGGGTTTGTCATGGTTTAACCCACTTGGCAATGAAGCCCCACACCCACACAGATGCTTGGCCACTCCCCCACCAGCAGGACCGGGGAGAAAATCAGAAAAGTAGTAGTCAGAAAACTCTTGGGTTGAGATGGAGATGGTTTAATAAGTAAAGCAAAAGCTGTCCATACAAGCAAAGCAAAACAAGGAATTTGTTCACCAATTCCCATGGGCAGGCAGGTATTCAGCCATTTCCAGGGAAGGAGGCATCTCCATCAAGGAAAATGATTACTTGGAAAGACAAAAAGCCATAACTCCAAACATATCCCCTTTCTTTCTTCTTCCCCCACATTGACATGCTGAGCATGAAGCCATGTGGTGTGCAATGTCAGGGTGATCAGTTGGGGTCAACTGTCCCAGCTGTGTCCCATCCCAGCTTCTCGTGCACCTCTAGTCTACTCACGGCGGGGTGGGGTGAGAAGTTGAAAAGGCCTCAATGCTGTGTAAGCCCTGCTCAGCAATAATTAAACCATCCCTGAATTAATAATGCTGTTTTCAGCACAAATCCAAAACACAGCCCCATACGAGCTACCATGAAGAAAAATAACTACTTCAGCCCAAACCAGTACAAAATGTCAGTTTGCTATGAGCATGGGAGGATGTGGACAGAAGGGAGTAAAACTGTCCTGAAGTGCATTTCCCACACTTCTCATAAAAAATAAGTCTTGCTAAAAAGAAAGAAGTGACAACCTATGAACTGTTCCAATGTTCTAGTGCAGCAGATTTTCTCCTGTCAGGTAGGAGATTTACAAACAGAAGTATAGGCATGTCTAGGGACAGTATTGTCACCAATGTGAGTCACCTCAAAAGTGAACAGTTGCTGGAAGTGCTGCGTTCTCCATGAAGGAAGAAGCACCAGTTGGTGGCTGAGTATCTCTAGTTAGTTCATAGGAAACTTGTTCAGAGACTCTGTCTGAGCCAGCTGTCTTTTAAGCCTGCTCCTTAAACAGATTGCCCAACGCCTATCCCAGAGAGAGGCTGCCTAGGAGAAGGTTTGTGTGTCATACCAGCTGCTTTATCTGTGGGTGAATTAACTTGGTTTTCTTCCATCAGCATAGCAACTTTGATCAACAATCAGTTCTTAGAAAGTAGAATGTTTTAGACTGTGACTGAGGTGGTGCCTGTTACCCACATTTTCTATAGCATTAGCCTTTGTTATTAACTCTGGCAAAATCTATTTTCCACTTTAGCTTCTCAGTAGTAAGTAGTAATTATTCAAGGCCTGGGCTTGAGATACATAAAATAACCAGCAATATCATACCCATTAAACTGTCAATTTTCAGTGGGGCACTTGTGATATTACCTATGGCTTCCTGTCTTCCTGACTTCCTTTAACAATCTCCTCCATCAGCCATGTCTCTTATGCCCTAGAAACTGCTGTTGGTGGCCTGGCAGATGGCAAATTTGACATGTCTGTCATGTTATAAAGCATGTGTAGGAGCTGGATTAAATGAAGAGAAGGTTGGCTCATCTGGCTACCTACTGAGGAACTTCAGGCTGGGGAAAGGGTTCTCTGCATTAGGGCTGCAGGAACTGGAAGAGAAGTAGAAGATGAGGACAACTTTGCGGTGAGATAGTGAGAGGGCAACAGCAGGGACTGGATGGAGATGGCTGAAGTACACCTGCTCTTGGAGTGTAGGAATAATAGTTCTTTTCTGTGCGATATTGGAGTCTTTGAGAACTTTTATGGAAATCATTTACTGTCAGCTTTTTCAGCCTTCGACTTCTAGCACACAGGCTTCTCCTAATGCTTGCAGGCATTAGCTCTTCCTGCTTTTGGAAAGTTGGAGGGAGAAAACAGAAGTAGAGGAGTGCTGTGGAAGTATCTGTCTGCCTGTGGATAAAAAGAGTGAGGCATCATTCCCTTCTGTCCCAAACCTGAGTCTTTTGTGGAGCTCACACTAAGTTATAGGAAACTCACCTGAATAATTCTGCACTCTGTGGATGTCAGCTGCTTTTTTCAACAGATCTGTAATGTTCCCAAATACAGTGGTGATACAATGGTAAGGTAAGCAGTGAAAATTTCTGATCCATTTTAAAGTAAAATGAGGGAGAGCTGCCCTTAAAATTGCATTAATGAAAAGTCACCCCTGGAAAATAATGGAGAGAGTTATTTTTATGCAAGTGCGGGTTTTTTATGCCAAGACAATAAAGAAAAGCTGCAGTTTGTTCCATTGAGCTTGTATCATATTGTTAGCACTTGCCCATATGGAAAACATATAAATTGTCATGAAAACATGAAAATGGGACATTTTAGTAATGTTTTGAGTAGGCTTTATAAATATCATATGTATTTTTAAATACATAAGTGATGCAGTTTTGAACACAAAAGAGCCACAGTTGTGGCAGCCAGATTTTGCTGTATTCCCAGAGCAGCAAAATTAGCAGAGCTGCAAATGTAGTTATTCAAAAGTTGAAAATTTGGAATAAGTCAGAAGAAGTATTAAGAGATTTGGTGGGAAACCAATAAAAGCTAAAAGTGGCGCAAACATGCATTCTTTTTTCTCACTGGAGGTAAGAATTTGTGTGTGTGCTTCTAGATTTATCTGAGCTTTTTTTCTTTTGTATGAAAACTCAATCACTAAGCTTAACAATTTGGTGGCAGGAGCAAATTTTCAGCTCACAGGTGCCTGAAGTAGTGGTATTGTTAGGCAAAGGATAGAAATGTGGGCAGCTCTATGACCTTTCACCACATTATGTGCTTGTGTGGGTCTGGCAAGTACTGAGGCTGGGTCTACAGGTTTACTCTTACCCTGCTGTTAAACATACCAGTTGTACAGAATACCAGAGCTCAATAGATATGAATGGAAAAATGAGGGTATGCATTGGCTGAGAATCTGGCTCATTATGCAGAGAGGAGGAATCAAAAACATCTTTGCTGTTTTTTCCCTTACCTTATTCCACTACATATCTTCCCTGTAGGTTTTCTGTTGAATTTATGATGGCCTCAGTTTCAGAAAAAATAATTTTGAGCACTGTTGAGTATTGCGGTGTGTGTATTTCGGTAATTGATGCAGGCCAGAGACTAGGAGGTGTTTGGCAAGCAGTAGTGTTATTTTGTGATCCACTGTGCCCGGGATTCCTTCACGTGCTAATCATCCAATAGCTTTCTGCCAAAAATCTCTTCTCACCTGATTCCCTGTTTGTGGAGTCAATAGCAGTCCTTTCTTTTCTACCTTGTATAAGCCCTTCCTTATGGAGTTTAAAGTCTCCAGAGCACATCACACATGCCTAGCTAAGGTCTTGTAGTACTACTCCAATGCACCTCCTAATGTATTAAATTGTCATTCACTGGTGTTCTGGGTCTTGAAAACAATGTCACCTGATTGTACTGGCTTAGCCTG
>VZTN01006042.1:102042-123365 GCA_013400515.1 Erpornis zantholeuca
GCTTTGTTGTAGAGTTATTTGGAAGTAGGTCCTGTTTATGTCTCCTGCAATTGTCCCAACTCACAATGGAAGAATAATTTTTCAGTTGATGGTCTTTAAAAAAATTTTAAAATTTTTTTTTTTATGTTTTGAAGAATTTTGGAAAGAAGAGTAAAGTTTTAGAGTATCTGTGAATCAAGTCTTTGGCAATAAGCTTCTGCCTTTGGTTTGAGAGAAAAAATATGAGTAATTTTGTAACATTTTCTTTCATCCAACAGCTTCTTTTGACTTTATGGTAGCAGTAATTGGCTAAAGTAACTGTCTTTCTGTGGGGTCTTTAATATGGAATAATTTTTTCACTGCTGCCTATATTATTGTGTATTTTTAGTTCCCTCTAGGGAGGAATGTTCCTGAGAGATTTTGGTTGATCCCAATTGTTTGCCCTCCTGCATCTCCCAAGGAGGTTGAAAACTAGCTATAAGTGACAGTCTGAGATCTTTTTTTATGCTTCCAGGATAACTGCTTAACTGTAAAAGTCAGAAGTTAAATAGGCAGTATAGTTCTCAAGCCTATCTTTTTAGGCACCTGTGAGATCAGACCAATTGAGAGTTGCTTTTTCAGAAAGGTTTTAGAAGCTCAGCTCACATAAGCATCAAATGATCAGGATAATTCTCTCAATTTCATTGATTTCCTGAAACTGTAAATTGAAAGCTCAGTCACATCAATAGGCTTGTGAATCCACCCTTCTTGTTGTTTAGAATTATTTTTTTCACCAGAACCAGGCAGGATAAGAAACTGTAAAATTCTTCTATAAGATAGTTGACATTTTAATTAAATGCATAAACCTTATATTGATCTCATTAAAGGGATAGTATTTTATCATCCTTTTGTTTGTCTTTAATATTTTTAAATTTGTTATATAGCTTGGGAGCACAACGACAGGGTTTTTCTTTCTGGAGACACTAAAAAGGTTCTTAATTTTAAAATAACAACACTTTAGAAAATGCTTTTCAAATTCAAGTTCCAGTTAGCTGTCTTTAAACCTTTGGTGAGATTTCTGTACTTTCATTGATGGGGTATGGAGAAAATATTTTCATAGTTTTAGGTTGCTTTAAGAGACAGAGGACATTTGTGGTGAGTGATGGAGGAGTTTAGCTGTGATATGTTACTAAAATGTATTTTGGCAGCAAATGGAGAAGTAACTACTCAATCTGTTGTGAAACAAGAGAATCTTTCAACCCATTTTTCAAAGTGCTCACAGCTCCCATTTGAAGGCAAGTCAAACAATAGAAGTAGTGAGCAAAGAAAATTAATGTGTATCTGGAATACTTTAATTAAAAATAATAATTATAATGGACCCTTGGTGCTTGCGAGCTCCTATTTTCTTCTTATTGTTGATTGATTCTGCTAAATTTTACCCTTGCAGTAAATTCTGTTGCTGTTCTGTTACATTTTATATTTGATTAATGAGAGATAGTGAAGCAATTTAAAAGGGACTTTTAGGAAAAAATTGGAGCTCTGATTTTGAATTGAAACAGTATCCTTTAAAATAAAGAAAGTTGTTTTAGTACAATGATTATTTATAATAAAGGATTTTGCAATAATTATCCCAAGCAAGAATTAAGTACAAGAATGAAATAGTTAGAAGACTCCTGAAAGCATGAAGTAAATGGTAAATTCCAGGAAATAAAAAGGCAGCCTTGGTGAAAACAGAGTGATTATGGGAAACAATGAAATTATTTCTCATACAGGTTTTGCTTCTAACTGTGAGTTCCCTGCTTTATTCTTTATCCTGGAATGCTGAGTTTCTTATGGGTGTGCTGTCAGCTCTACCCCAAGAATCCTCTTTCTGTTAGTAGCATAAGCTGGTTGTGTACAAGCTGTTTCGGTCTGTGAGCCTGTTCTTCACGTTCTGCCAATAAAGTTGAATTGCACATAGTTTTGTTACTTGATGCACATCCTTTAAAACAGCACAGATCTTTTTTCTCTGAATCTGTAACTTTAAGACAAACTGTAATTTTACCTTAATTTGCAGTGATTCATGTATTTCAGACTGCAGTCCAGAATGATACAGGTATTGTGGCAAGAAGAGGGGAATGACTGTCAAACTTTCTTTACCATACTTTACCATACTTTCTTTAACATACTTTAAAAGTAAAGTATGACAGTGCCCATATTAAGGTGTATGAGAGTGACAGAGTTTGCTATCAGAGCAGCAGTTTTTAAAAGAGGATTGTGGTTCAATTGTCACAGCTTACCGAAAACAAAGATAAAACTCTGTTTTTTTTAAGAACAGTCTTTTTGTTATGTGCTCAGTAAGACAGAGAAAGTGACTCAGAGCAAGTCTGATCTAATTCTGAATCTTTTCCTCCAAAACTTGAAGAGAATCCAAAGTGATGAGCTTCAAGTAGTATTACCACGTTTACTTTTTTGTGTGTTTTCTATTTTTTCTGTGCAAGAAAAGGTTGTTCAAGGAAGCAAATATTGTCAGAAAATTTAAAAGTCCACACTGAATAAACACGGTGACATTTCTGAACTTTGTACTTGATTCTTGATACTGGACATCAATGGAATCAGGGCTGTGACTAAATTTATACCTGCTTTAAAACTATTACTTGAAGTGGCTTATGTGAAAAGATGTTTAGAATTTGAGCTGCATTTTCTTCATTCAGAGAGAGAGATGGCAGCAATATTGCTCACATCTTCAGTTGGTTCAGTTATGGCATAGAGTAAGAGTGGAAAATGAGCCACTTTTGCATTCTTGAAAATAAAGGAAAGAAGAATCACAGGCTTCTGTGGGGAAAATGCGTAATTGTGTCTTTTCACTGATACATCTGTGAGCAAAATGTATCCACTTCCTACAGAGACTGGTAAAATAGGAGAAACAAAAGCAATGCTACTCTACATTAGAACATAAGGGGACTGTGGATTCAGCTTCTGAAGAAGAGAGAAAACAGGTCTTAAACCACAGGAAGAATACAGAATGGAAAGTTTTCACCATGAGACACGGTTTACCCAAAATATTGTTTTGTAGTTTTCAAATGTATGTTACCTCATGAGAGACTCATTCTGTTCTCAGTGTATTTTCTGACTTTCTTGTTTCCTGACCAAAACAGACTTAATGGAGTCTGACTGTTGTATTTTGAATATGAATTCAACCTACCATTTGGTGGAAAGGACACATACAGAATAGTCACAGAAACAAACAGAATAGTCACAGAATCAAACATGCAAAATTCAATAAATAGCTGTATCTGTCTTGCAGTTTCTTATTTTGTTTTACATGAAACAAAGGCAGTATGCACATATCTAATTGTGTTCAAACATTGTAATAATTTAGACCACATGAGAAAAACTCCCCATTAGATATGGAGAAAGAACATAGGAAAAGTGTCATTCTCTCATGTTTTTTTTTTTTTTTAAATAAACTGTTAGAAGAAAAAAGTTATTAAGAAACTTTTATAGTTATTTAGAACTCCAAATAGACTGTAATTCATTTGATTTTTATAGACTAGTAGTCTTTAATCTCCATTGCAGAATCTGAAGTGTACCTGTTACATACTGGTAAATTAGTTGTTAATCCCTTGGGCAGTATATTTTAATATCAGTATTATATGGTAGATGATATAAATCTTGTATATGGTATTATTAGCTTAGGCAGCTGCTGACTTAAAAAGGCCAGTTTAACAAGTCACCACTGTATTATGTTTAATTAGGTACAGTTTATATAATGAGGTGTTCAGTTCTAATGGAAAGACATGCTGTGAGCAGCACATCTGCAGGAATAACTATTACAATCAGCATTGCAGAGACCCATGGAACTGCAAATTAGACTTACTTATCTAGAAATAAATTACATCCCAATGCCTTCATAAAGCTCATTAATTAATTCCACTGGCATAAAGGTCTTTTTCTTAATTTCATGTTCCATTAGCATAATAAACACAATTTGAGTTACAACAGTATGATCAGTTTAATGGATGCTATTTATTTTAGTTTTTTATTTAAAGTCCTGGTAACATAGAATTAACATCAATATGCTGTTTGGTCCTTTATTAAAAATTCCCATAGGATAACCAGCACAGATGTTCAATACAGCATCATATATTTGCTGCAGTTTATGACTTTACTAATTGGCCATATGGAAAGGTGTTGCTTGGATTTCTTAATTTTTTTTTTTCAAATCTGATAAATTATATGGATTGTATTAGTCACAATTGGTTACTATGTGAAATTGGACAGGTTAATATACACTGCATGCTGGGAGCAAAACAAGAGTAAGCAAAGTTTTTATGTGTGGATTCATAGTAAATAGTAACAATGTACTTCCTGGTATATTACAATCAGCTTCATTTATATGTAGTTCCTGACATAATTGTAGTTCTTTAATTTATGCAGACCCTGTCTAATCAGAATGAAATGCTGCCAGCTATTTGTTTAGTCACACTTAGCTTATAGCAACCTCGTTGTTCCATTCAGCTTTTCTTGAGTCCCACTTTTCATGATAAACTACAGTGTTAGCAACATTTATGGTAAGATGTTGTATGTTATTAGAACAATGGGTTTAATTATTCATCTATCTAACACTGGTTATTTTAGCTAAAATACTTATCTATGAATTTGTTAATTTGTAGTAGACTAAGAAAAATGTCTTAAAAAATTTGGTTTTACCTTATATTTCCCATTTTATTCTAAAGCCTAACTGTAACATAACCAATATCGTCATCAGCTTGGTATATATATTTTTTGAGGCTTGTCTCTTATATTGTTTTTGTATTTCCTGGTCTTATTTCTCGTCTCTGCATTTAGTGTCAGCAACTATCTCTCCAAATATCTTCTCTTTCAGCCTTTAATGCAGCCCCTTTGAAAGTTACAGTGACTGGGTAGTGCTCACACATCATGTAAACCCATCATCTGATTTTTCACATAAAAACTGATTTCTGTCTTTACACTGTATTTCACCTTTCTGTTTCTCCCATGCTTTCCAAAATCATCTGAACCTGAGTCATCTATTTCTGCTAGTGTGATTTCCTTCTGTTACATGACCTCAATTATGGTATCAGAAAGAGTTGCACCAGAGCAGATGAGGGCAGGTTGCCCCAATAGCAGTGTGTATATCTGTATAGGCATACATGAACACAGGTATATAGTTCTCAAGGATTACATGAAAGCATTTTTCTTTAAAAAAACTCTGTAGCTCATTGCATTTTTTAATACCCCCAGCCTGGCACGTGCACGTGCCCTCAGGGTTTCTGGTTTGGGCTTGTTTTTGTTTAACAATTCCTTCTCATATATTTAATGACTGTATTTTTTTTTTGGCATTTAAACATGGATCTAATCTTAAGAATGGAATTTTACCTTGAAATTTAGATTTTTATTGTAATTGAAAATTGTCTAGCAACACGCAGAAAAAAAACTAGCCTTTTGTATAATCCCCTGTGGGTGACTGAGATCTAGGAAACACAAAGCAGTGTAGGTTGCTTAAAGCAGTGAAGTTCTATGATAAGAATAATCTCTTTCTTTGTAAATTCTGTTTAGTGCAGATGTTCAAATGAAATTTTTAAAATGAATCACTATTTTCAGATGTCTCAGTATTATGGGTCCTAAGACACACATGTCAGCAAAAAATGATTTTGCACTGAAGGACAAAGCTAACATTATTACACAGCTGCGTTGTCTGTGAATATAGTAAAGTCTTTTTGTGCACTATGTAGTCGCACCCTGTAAAGATGAAAGAGAGGTGACAATAGGGGATTGATTCTGTCCCAGATTTAAGGAACACTGACTTGAAAAGCTTGTGCATTTTCAAATTCTTACATAGATATTTATTATATGGTTCAAGCTGGAAATATGTGTTACAGGTTTTTGACAACAACAAAAACAAGCTGGACAAAGAGTGCCAAGTCATGGCCTTTTCCAGGTGGTTGGGCTGGTTACGGTTACATAACCATCATCATGTACAGTCTTTTTTAGCAGTGTGAAATGAACACTGTTCCGATTACATGGATGAGTGTAAGCTAAACCTTGTTCGGGTGGCAGCAAGCTGCTAGAGGGGACGGCCTGAATGCATTTGGAATAGAGGGATAGGCAGATAGTACTTTCAGAAAACAGGGTATCAGAATGATTCAGGTGATGATAGCTCTTACCACATTACTATAAAGTGGGAGTGAAATAGGGAGTTGAGCAGTAAGAATCCATGAGGACTCTGCAGCCACCTATGGAGCTCTATGTTGATTCCTTTTTGCTTTCTATACCTTGCTGTGAGAGCTTAAACTCATCCCCTGCTGTCACCCCATGTTATTAGCTCGTGTTACAAGGGCAAACATACCCTGGAAAATTTTATCCTCAGGAAGAAGATAAAACCACATTGCTTTACATCTGGTTGTAGAGGGTTATTTCTATATTTTATTTGGATATCTGAACCTGTAATTCCAATTCACCTACAAAATTATATTTGTAATGACAAGTAACAACATAGAACATTTTGGAGAATCTTCTACCTGGCATTCCCCTGATCTCAGAGCACTTGAGATATCAGCCTATATGAAGTTGAGCATTTTGATATGTCTGGCACTGCACTGGGCATCTGACAGCTTGGGGTGTTTTTTCCTCAGCTGTCTTTTTGTCATAGATACCACTATCCTATCTCCACTTCTACCACCAGCTTTGCACTTTGCAGCTGAACAGACAACAGTTGACTTTGTAGGGTTGAGTGCCTGAAATGCATGCAGCAATTTTCTTTCATCTGTTGGATTCAGATTAATAGAGAAGTCTGGGATCAGAGAGAACAGGTTCCTCCTGTTGATACTTACTCATCTGATCTCTTACTCAATTATGTCCCAGTGATGACTGGGTTTTCTTAAAATCTGAATAAAGGGAGAAAGAAAGGACAATACTCAGGGAATAAGTCCTAAGACACATATTAGAAGGAAGATGATTGCCTTTCATGGAAGGGCAAAGCTATCATAATACTGCTGCACTGCTTATAACCTTTTGCAAGGAGGAATTCTGATGAAGGCCTAAACAGGAAGAATAAGGACAAAAATCTAGCACAACATAGAAATTTCTACATAAAGGTTTAGTCTTCTGAAATAAGGCATATTTTGAATATTGCTGGTTGTCTGATAGAGAGAGAGAAGTAGCAGAGAATCAAAATTATATTGGCTTCTCACAGTGCCTGAGGCTTAGGATAGAACTTTGTGTCACTGACGAACGCAAAAGCATGGCTGCAAGTATCATTTCAGAGACGTGGCTGGTCCTGGGAAAATTTGGCTAGGGAAGAAGCAAATTACTGTTAACTTTCACCAGAACCCAATCAGACCAAATACAGCTGAGTCAGAATAAAACACTTTTGCCATACAGACATAAGTGTCATCTAAATTCAAAAGGAACTGTACTGTGTTGTCTGGTAAATGAGGCTCCAACAAGAATATATTTTGAGAAGCTGAGAGCTTCTCCAACCTCTCAGCAATACCTTGACACTTTCTATCTCATTAATGTACCAATAAGAAGAGATGGGAGATTTCTTGTTTATTTAAAACAGTATGGTGAATAAAAATGCAATTGAAATGCTTTGTAATGTAGTCTTAATACATTGACATTGACCAGATGCCAGGTTGGGACAACTGAGTGAAGTTACAGTCAAACATGTTTCTTAAAGCCACCCAACGTATTTTATTTTCACAGGATGTTGCAGATGCTTTATTTGCATCTTGGTGATAAATTTTTAAGAAGCAGAAGTATTATTTAAAAAGCTTATAGGACTACCGGTGTCACCTTTCCAAACAGAATCTATTCCCCCTAGTAGTTTATATCAGTGATCCTGTAAGTCTCCATGGAAATGTATATATTCCTTTCTACTTAGGAGTCCTCTCTATAGTCTGTCCTTTGCATGGTCTTCAGGAAGCAATATCAAGAACCATATTCAGGTCTTAGACTTCAGACCACAAACTGTAGGTTTCTGGTTGTTGGGTTTTTCCATAGTTCATGCTTTAAAAAGGTATATAACTTTCAGGAAAAAAAATCAGACAGAAATACGTAGAGAAACTGAACAGTAACATTAATGCTGAATCCACAAGCCTTGTAACTTGTGTCATTTGTTTAAGCAACCACTTTTAATTGTAATAGATACTGTTGCACACAGGTAAATGTTGGTGGCACTTGAAAACAGCAACTAATAAGCAACAGATTTGTAGAAATTCAGCACGTATAACTGAACTCCTTTGAGAAGTTCCTTTGTTCTTGTCATCATGCTTGAAGTTAATGGACAACTGAAATAGAATGGCTGTATGTGTCATACATTGAGTGAAGAGCACAGACTTAAAGCCATTAGCGTCCAGAAAAGAAAGACAAAGGCAGAAATTATATTGCTTCCAGATGAATCCTAACTGTTCCCCAATTCCCGTGTTAGCATGACAGGCTATAGGCAGGGCCATTAATCAGAAGGTCAGATAGCACAATTTTAGCCAGATTTTCTTGATTGAAAAGGCACTAGGAAACTCTCTAGAATGTTACAGAATCTACAAAATACTTTTTAAAAACTGGTTTAATGGCTTGATGGCCTAAGTGACAATTCCACCTGTCATACTAAAAGGGAAAGTTAGCTTTCAACACTGAGTATGGTAGAAGTGCTAGAAGAGCTGAGTTATGCTGCACTTGAGAAAAACCACTTAATTTTTTTTTTGTTTCTTCAAAATTCTCTAATTCAGTTAAAGCATAAACCTTAAGACTCCCTTTCATTGCTACTGTTCTTGAATTGATTTAATGTCAGCCCTCAATAGCTTCTTTGCTCCTGAAGAAGTATTTTTGTAATAGATCTTTATCAGTATTTTCTCCTCAATAGTTTTAAAAAATAATAATTTAATAGTTAGCTCCCCCACATTCTAATTATAGATTTTTTAATAAGCCTCATCAATCATATTTACTATTAATATAATTAAGGAGTGTTGCAAAACAGTCCACTACTGTCATCAAATACTAAACAGGTACTTGAATATATGCAACATGGAAAACTCCACTGTAGATCATTTGTGTGTTCCTGTGAAAAACGTGTCTCAGACTCTTCTCTTTGATTAGCAGATGTGCCAGCTAGAGCTTTTAGTACTGAAATAAGTACACGACCTGTTGTTCTTTAACTGTTGGTTCCTCCAGTCATAAAAAAGCCTGTATATTTGCTAGGCATCTGTGTAAAGAAGTTGGTTTGGTAGAAGGCATGCCTGTCTACTTCAGTTTGGCAATCTTGAACTTCAGAAGTTAGACTAGTGCTGAAATTACAATGGAGAGAGTTTTGCTAACTGCTGCCACGGGTGGTGGGGGCGGGTACGATGCCACCGCGGTTCGAGAGCATCTCCAATTGGGGCCGGCTGGCCGGAGCCACACACACCAATACACAGGCACACACACGACTGATAACTTCTGAGATGGACTGGCAGCAAAGAGACGGCAAGGGCCCTTTAATAGCATTTCATGTGGGGTTTATTGCAACCCCGCACATGAACTGAAGCACGGAAAAGAACCCAGAACAATGGGGAGTCCAGGCTTAAGTTGGCAGGGTGGGAGAGAGAGAGAAGATCAGGGACCAATAGTTTCGGGGTTCAGGGCAGGACACAGGCGGGGTTAGGGAAAACAGAACTGAGGTACATAAACATAATGCAGAGGATCCTGGGGAGAGGTCTTTTTGTCTTCCCGACCTAGGAGCAACTTTCAGGGACCGACCTCCCAGGGGGCTCCAGTGTTGTCCTGACCGGGGGCTTATTGGCCTCCACAGTTAACCAATAGAAGTTGCTCAGCCAAAAAACCGTGCATATTTTTTGCCTCATGATTAACATAAGGCAATATTTGCTCTCAGGCGTTTTGTCAGCTTTGTTCTCCTGTCACTACTTTTCATTCTTTACTCCACTCCTGTCAGTAAATCCACATGAACAATAACTGAAAGATCATTCTGTTAGTATAATAAATACTGTAATGCATCATTGCTTGAGCTGACTTATCTGCTTCTTGAAGCTTGAAGGAATGTCTGCAAGTTGCGGTAAATCTGTTTCTCTGTAATGGAGCAAACCCCAAATACTGCATAGCAAGAATCATTGAGCTAGAGTCACTACAGCTCTAATTCTTGTATCCTTGGGCTCTCAGTACATGTTGGACACCACTTGCAGTTTTGGATGAGAAATTGGACAGGCTACAATAATAAGTGGTCTAGTTAGTGCTGGCTGCAGAATAAGTACTTCTACCAAACAAATGGTGTTTTGCTGTAAGAGAGGGAAATGCTTCTGTTTTAGATTAAAACCTTTCATTTTCCCATTTCGGTTGCACACATTTTTCTGTACACTATGGAAGTACGGTTCTGAGGAAGGTAGAGCAGATGTGCATTCAGGCAGTGGTATTTTGTCGTTTGACTTAGTGCAAGGAGAACTAGGTGACATTTCAAAGTTTGTGTTATGTAAGAGGTCAAATAAAATCATCTAATTACACCTTTTAGCCTTGAAAATTAATTAACCTGTACTATGGGGTTTTTTAATGGATAAGCTTTCTGAGATTTCTTTTCCATTTCATTGTATTAGAATGTAAAGAGTCTTCATTAGTAATAGTTAATTAGTCTGGTTTGTAGACATTCTGGCACATTCAGGCCCAAAACAGGAAAAAAAGTGCTGATGTAATGTTTACAGAAGTACTCCTGCTAAATTTTCTTACGTATAGTGATGTTATGAATTTGGATGAATTGTGTTCGCAGTATGTACAAACACCCTTTTCAAAGTGAGAGAGATGTCCTTTGTGCCACTCCTAAATAACCTAGTTATTTTTTAAACTTTGCATTAAATACATGTGACTTCACTGTTCATACAGCTTGTCATGAAAAATATCAGTGTCAACTGTTCCCTTTATGCCTAGATATTATACAGCTGTCAAAGAAAAAAAGGCATTCTTCCTTTCCCTTAATATTTACCAACTTAAGAGATTTTGTTGTCTGTTGAGCAATCTCAGAAGGAAATAAATGACTATATAGGATGGAACTTCCAACCAAAAGACTCATTGTCTTCCTTTTTATTTCTTAGGCTATTTTGCATCAGTGACATTTTTGCAGTGAAATGGATACATCGTGCCTGATGTATTGGAAACTATGATGGTTTTCACTTCTGTTTGCTTTTTACCTTTTGCTCTTATTTATCCTAAATAAAATTATGACTTGTCCTGAAGCATTTGTCTGTTAAATGTGGCATTGCAATCAATTTTATGATTTTATGATCAAATTTTTAAGCCAAAGTGAATGTCAAATTAGGGCACTCAGCACCTTACAGGGTGGGGTCCATAGCGAAAGTTGGTGTTTGAGGAATAAATATTGTATAACAGTTCTAAAGAATTGCTAGATTTCATTTTGAAGTTCTGTTTAAACTGGTAAAATTGTCATGGATAGAGTCATGCACTTTGCTCACAAGAGAGAAGAAACAATGCATTTTGTTTTTATCAGGCAGTGCATTAACAAAGTTGTATGGTAAATGTGACTGCTTTTACAAAATCCATGGTAAGGTACATGTGGGTATTTACTGTTTGTGAACAGGGTCAGAAAGAACTGTCTGAGACCCTCCTGTTGAGTCATGAGATTCAGAAGGAACCCCCCTTTCGTTCTAAACTCCTCAGAGGGGAGTTTAGATGCAGCTGGATCCAGATTTAGTCCCAGACTTGGTGAATGATTTATGTCTAAAGGATTATATATGCACAATCTTTTCTCTGTATCGCTTAGGTTAGCTTTCAAAATTTCAGTGTGCTTATTCCCAATTCACTTACCAAGTATTTGATACAATAAGGATTATTTAGCATTCCTACTCAGGGAGTTATCCTGATGTGCAGCCCATTGCCGTTCAGGAGAGCTCAGTGAGCCCTGGGCTGTCTGTAAGTATATGGAGTAAGATGATTGACTTGCAATCATATTTGTATACTGACTGCAGATGTTAGCTTTGTCCAGATTTGGCTCAAGCAGGGCATTGACCAGCACTGTGGTTTGGAGAGTACATTGCTCAGGTTAGCCTTGGCTATTCTGTTGTTATGTCTCCCCTGAATCCACTTTAAGCCAGATGCAGCCATCATGACTGGACCATCCATTAGGACCACCACTGGTGGTTATCACTTGAGCCAGGTTTACAGGAAATAGAGGTCAGGTTGAGACAGAGAGGGAGAAGCACACTGTCACAAAAAACATGGCAACAGGACAGGATGTACATAAGGATGTATCCTATATTCATAGGATAAGATGACTGCCCTGGGAAAATAATATACTGTAACATGTATGTCCTGATTTTAGATAATGCTTTAATGAGAGTTTATAATTTGGAAAGCACTCCAAGCCCATATATATTGCATCCAGAAAACAAGCCTGCAGGTTTCCGTGTGTTTTTCATTTTCACTCTCACGTGACAGCTTAACTTGTTACTACTTGATTATAATTAGGTACTTGATTTTCATCAACAATAATTTCTAAGTGAAGTACTTTATGTCTTTTTAAAGTAGGCCTTGCTCAATACTGTGTGATTTCAGCCAAGAACATGAATTCCTCTGCCTCGGTTTATGTTTTTATACTATGACTAATTTACCTAACTCAAATATAATATTCAGCATAAAAAAAATTCTGTGTAACATTTTAAGCTCCTACTGATATTAGGAGTAAATTGAACTTATCTCCCAGACTATGTTACATTAACCTGTGAAATCTTGACTGAAACGGATGTTTCAGGCCTTGAAAAAACCCACTGTATCTTTTGTAACATCTTCTGTTTTCTATTATTAGCATAGCATGCATCTGTCTTAATTTCGTTGAGCAGCTTTAATTTCAAAGTCACATGTTTGTTTAGTTTCTAACCTCTGAAGAGCTACCCAGGATTCATCAAAGCTTAGTCTGTGTAGAGAGTCTTTTGATTCTCTTCCTTTTGCTGGCTTTAACGGGACATTGCCTGTGTAAGCAAGATCAATGTTAAATGCTTATTAGAAATGTTGGGAACTTAACATAAAAGTTTCTGTCACCCAAATGATGGTCCTAGAGAAACTGGAAAACTGCTTACATTTTCTTCAGGTTTTGCTTAATGTGCTGCAGTCTGACAGGGGAGTTCTGGCAGCACCCAGACATATGCACGTAGGGCTGATTTTCATGAAACCGTTTTTCATGCAAAATAAACGTAGTAGAAAGAAACTCAACAGCAAAGTCTTACTGGAAAATCATTACCGAAAAATTGCTTGAATACTCTGTGTATGGAAAAGATATGAATCCTGATTGGTTTCCATTTATGTGCTAGAGATTCTTTGAGGCTCTTGTAAGGACACCAGTAGAAAAGTGGGGTTATAAAGAAAAAAAATTGTAGAAATCATTTTAAAGGATGCTTTAGTGAGGGAAATGTATGAGGAAGGAAATTCATTGTAGAGCCTGCCATGGGCAAGCAAGTGATTTGGAGAGGAAAAGGGAAAAACACCTTTCAAAAAATGAGTGTGGACTGTTAGTGAAAAATTGTTGGTTACTCAAAAGTATGTATCTGAGAGAGAGCTGACCCATGCAGCCTGAACCCAGACAGAGGTTCAGGAAAGAGAAATGGATGCGGACTCTTCTGCTCATCCAAAAATAATTGTATGTGGAAATCTTGTAAAAACCTCCATGTTTTCTGGCTTTGCTATTACATATGTATAAATAACTTACAGACTGGGGAAGGCATGGGTGTATGAGAGGTTGGTACATATCCTGGAGAGAAATCTGGTAGTCTAACATGGGTCTTGATGATAAGAGCAGAATCACACAGAATATGCTGAACTGGAAGGGACCCACAAGGATGATCGAGTCCATCTCCTGGCCCTGCACAGCACCATCCCCACCATGTGCCCAAGAACATTGTCGAAACACTTGTAGAACTCTGTCAGGCTGGTGCTGTCCAGTGCCCAATCACCCTCTGGGTGAAAAAATGTTTTTCTGATATCCAATCTAAACCTCCCCTAACACATCCTCAGGCCATTCCCTTGGGTCCTGGTCACCCCCCTAACACATCTTCAGGCCATTCCCTTGGGTCCTGGTCACCCCCCTAACACATCTTCAGGCCATTCCCTTGGGTCCTGGTCACCAAAGAGAAGAGATCAGTGCCTGCCCCTCCTCTTCCCCTCGCAAGGAAGATGTAACTGCAGTGAGGTCTCCCCTCAGTCTCGTCCAGGCTGAACAGATCCAGTGCCCTCAGCCGCTCCTCACATGGCTTTTCCTCAAGGCCCTTCACTGCCTTTGTTGTCCTCCTTTGGACAATGCAATAGTTTCATGTCTTTCTCTCTTACATTGTGGTGCCCAAAAGTGCCCCCAGGACTTGAGGTGAGGCTGCCTCACTACAGAGCAGAGCAGGACAATCCCCTCCCTCACCGGCTGGTGGTGCTGTGCCTGATGCCCCCCACAACACACTTGGCCCTCCTGGCTCCCAGGGCGCTGCTGACTCATATTGAACTTTCCATTGACCAGGGCCCCCAGGTCACCTTCCACTTTCCAGCACTGCTTTCCAGCATCTCATTCCTCAATCTGTATGTACATCTAGGATTGCCCCATCCCTCTTCTCAGAGGGTTGTATGGAAAGGGACAGAGAGATGATGACTGCCTGAGAAGTGTAACACAGTACAGAAGAGGGGCAGAGAGTGTCCTTTTTCTCAGAAATTTGTATCCTAAAATGCAAACCACAGCAAAACAGTCTAGGGAGTGTTTGGCAAGTGGAGCTCTACGTATTTCTAAGTATTATGAGTTTTGAAAGAGTTGGGAGGTTGAAAGATTTCCCTTAAGTGGTCATTAGATTCTGATTGCCTGGGATATGGGTTTTTTTAAGCCACTTTTTCTGTGAGGTATTCTAATTGGGAAGTGGCTTCATTCTCTAGAAATAACATCTTGTGTGTAAGGCTATTTTGTATTTTTTACAGAAGTGCCTGTTTATTACACACACAGCATTTTCCTCTTTGCAGAAACCATTACTTAGGTGGAATTTTATGTCTTTTCTAATTCAGAGAGCTGAGCCTCAATCCCAGCATGGAGGAGAACAGCTTTTTTTATTCCATAATAGAAGTCAGTGGGCAATCATCACAGGAACTTTATTCCCAACATTCTGTCCTATCCCAGCAGCAGTGCTAGAATACAGGAAGTAATTTCTTAGCTTAAGCAGCACCATATCTGTTTTATAAACAGACATATTCTTTTGGGTTATTGAAAGGCTACGTTCCAAGTTGTGAAAATGTGAACAATGTTACAGAACAGATAAGTTTGTAAGTTTAAAAGATGTGCTTTCTGAAATGCACGGTTACAAAGTTTGCTGGATTACACAAAAAGTGATAAAAATAAATTTGTGTACTGTTCTTCATGGATTTTTTGTTTTGGTTTTGTTTTTCCCAAATGAGACAAATTCATACAAATATGAAACACGGACAAATAATTAAAAATGTTCATTTCATTTGTTTTCTCTGTCCATGTATTCATATATGTGTTCTGGGAGAAAGAGTGAAAAGGCAAGAAACATTTGTACATGTGTAATTGAATATAATATATATTGAGCAATGACCAAGGTGGCAAAGTTTTAAGCTCAGATTTCTAAAATTGCTTGAGGTTTATCTGACTCTGATGCTGAAACTTATTATCAGTTCCCACTGACTTCAGTGAGAGCGGAATAAATTAATACTGAAAGGTTTTGAAAATTAAACAAAATCTTTGCTGACCTGGTCCTAATATGGTGTTATTGAAAATTTAAGGTAAGCACAATATTTTGTTAATATCCAAAACCTGTTGAACACTTGACTATTCTTTTGTCGTCTTTTGAAAATCCTGCTGCCTGCTGGTGGGAAGCTGTACCTGCTTATGCTGCTTAGAATCAGATGATTCCAGTAGTGTGCTTGTCCTTGTGGAATGACTCTGGGAAAGAGCTGAACTGCTACTGAAGATTCTCACTTACATATATTTCTTAAAAATCTCTGCCAGCATCTTAGAAGTGAAGAATTTTAAGAGGTATAAATTACAATTATTATGAAGTAAAATATTCTGTTATATCAATAGCTTGCTATGCAAAGTAAGCTACTTTGGGGGAATGAACTAGAGTAGGGTTTTGCTGAAGCCATGTATTTAAAGCAGAGTTATTCATAGTGCCCTTGTTTTGCCAGATTCAAACAGCTACTCAAGAATCAGAGATGTTTAAACAGCCTGAAGCATATTTTTTTCAAAAGTATGCAATGCCATTTATCCATTTCCTCAGTGGCTTTCTTGAGACTGTTCTTATTTAGGATACCATTTTTACAAATATTAAAGACTTCTAATTCTAATATAAGAATTTAGATTATTTATTAGCTTCAATGTAAAGCAGAGAAAGGTGACTGGGTAACAAATACAGCCACTTCTTGGGCTGACCAGCTCTCCCTTAATCCAGAAAAGTACATGAGAATTGGTAGTATCAGTACGTCTTATCTTATCCAAGACTTGAATCTTGCCCACTCTTATGTACCCTCATAAAATGTTCATAATCCTATTGACATTGCAAAGTAGGTGTCTCTTTGCAGGATCTAGACCTTAGCATAGCTGTGGAAGTTAACCCTTCTCCAGATAAATATTCACTTTCTTTTTTTATGGCTGGCAAAATCTCAACCTTGCTGACTACAGACAGAAGTAAGTTACACAAAGTGTTTATTACAGTACCTTTAAAATACTGTTTTGTGATTTTAAAACTTCTATCTTTGTAATTTTTCCTTGGTATAGTTCAGGTTGCTTTTTATGTAGAAGAGTACCTAGTAATACTTAGCATAAAGAAATGTGGGTGTTTTGTAAAGGAAGTGACATCCACTCTTATTTACTGCAGCTTTAATTTGGAAAGACCTAATATTTACAGATACATTTGTCAGAAATTGCTTCACAAATACATGTTTTTCCTCTGCTGTGCTGGAGTCCTGGATTTTTTAGATGTAAATGAAATGGAATTAAATGTTTTCACTCACAATTAAAGGTTCAAATTTGTGATCAGTGTTACATTCTATGATAAAGTTTTCCAGCTGTATTATGGAAGTTTTTGTATTAATCATGAGTGCTCTGCCTGAGCTGACCGGGAACTGGATATGCTATGGCTGAGTTTACACAGTTCTGTGGTGTGGGCTTTTGCTTGGATATTTTGGGCTGGATTTGGGATACTTGTATTGCAATGTTGCTAACCTTTCTCCTCCCCATCAAAAATTAATTATCTACTTCATGTCTGTGATTCTGCTTTATCTGTGTTATTTTGTTTCCTTGGATAGTAAAGGGATGGATAATGAGCTATTATTTTCAGAATTGTTCCCTCTTCCTTTCTTATCATAGCAGGATATCTTACTTGCTTTTGTGGACACTGACAGATTGCTGTGCAACCCATGGCACTGCAGCTGTATTCCATCTGTACTCCTGGGGCACTTAGACCCCTCAGAGTGCAGGCTGAATTGGTTCTTCCAGTTCATGATTCTTCACTCATTCCTGTAGTATTTTAAATGATTCAGTACTGTACTGGACGTTCAATAAGTATACTTAAATCCTTCCATCAGTTACTCAGAAGTGTCTTATAATGTGACAGGTACAGGTGCAAATGTCTTCACTCATATATAATTTCACCTACAGATCAATAACTATCTTACATATTAGAGCTATGATAGATTTCCTTGGAAAATTACTTTCACCAGTAAGGTGCAGTGGGGACTGTAGAAGTATATGAAGTAGATAGCTTTTAATACAGAATTTTCCTTTAATAGAGAAATGATCTGTTATTTAATTCTATAATGAGATGGGTAGGCAAACAAGTTACTGCATCCATAAAGGAAAAACATGAACTAGCAGCACCATGCTGCAAACTGCAGTCTTGATTGCTCTTAACTCAAGGTAAATATAAGATAACATATTCCATAGTAATGTGGTAACAATGGGGGAATTAGCAGAGAGAAGCTGTAATAACCCTCTCAGCTTACTGCAGCCATGTGTTTACTGTCCATATTGTAATTGCTCTCTATACCTGAATTTTTTTCTCTTTGTTTGTGATTAGGTAATTTCTCTAATAGCTCCTTCTTATCGTGGAAGAGCTGCACAACAGCCTTTGTATTTCACTCTGCTTCTGAAGCATTTGTTCACATCACATTCTTTTTCTAAGCAAATAAATAATGTTTGTTAACAGTGGAATCACAGTGATTGCTGTGGTTAACTTACATGGGCATGGCTTTAGGAAGAGTTTTAAGGGAACCCAGATTGGTTTAGCTTTGGAACAGGCTCCCCAGGGCAGTACTCACAGCCCCAAACCTGTCTGAGTTCAAGAAGTGTTTGGACAATGCTCTCAGGCACATTGTGTGACTCTTGGGTTGTCCTGTGCAGGGCCAGGATTTGGACCTGATGATTCTCATGGGTCCGTTCCAACTCAGCTTATTCTACAATTCTATGACTATCCTGCTCTGCACGTGTCTTGGAGCATGTGTGATCACATCCAGCATGACACATAGGACAGGGAGTCTCTTTTTCTTTCAAAAGCTTTCAAAGCTTTCTGCTTTGACTTCTGTCATGGAGGATGTGTATTCTTACTCATAGTGCCTTTACACCTCCAAGGGAGATGGTTTTCCCTTTGTTTTTGAACCAGACTTTGAATTTGGGATAGAAGCATGAGGAAGTTTGGCTATTCTGTTTGTAAATTAAGGATCGCTAGTTTAATGTGGAGTTATGTCCTGTAATTCTGAGATATGCATTGATGTAAAGAGGGAGGAAGAGATTTCATTCTGCTTTAGAACTTTGCATTATTTATTCTACCCTCTAAAAATATACAGACTTCCCCACTTTGGATGCTGGCCCCCAAATTATTCTGGGCATTTTTCAGATGCAGAGTTATGGGCATACACACACAACACGTGAGATTCTGTGAATCGTTGTTCATAAAACTTAGGCAGTATTGCATGTGTGTATGTAAATTGTATGGATTTTGAATCCATGTGATACACAAATTGTCAGTGAATAAGTTGCAGAACCTCCTGTCATTTATTTTTATAGTTAATGGGTTTTTTTATATTCCATTTTCTACAAGTTTTCATTAAGCAGTGCATGTGAAGTGCTTCAACTTGACTTTGATGCGCATTCAGTATCAGAAGGAAAGATCAGGCCTTTTATCTCTAAACTACAGATCAATTACCTTTCTAAACACTTACCTCATAATTTTCCTTTAAATAAAAAAGAAAAAAAAAGGTGCTACAATCAACTGTATTAAAGACAAGAAAAATGAAAGTTGTTGGAAAAAATGGAAGCATCACAGAAGATAAGATGTAAGGGACTATGGATCTGCCATTATAGGATTAGATACTGGTGCACAATTATCCCATAGAGTGTAAAAGAAAAAATAGTACCTTAATATTTGGAAGTAAAAAAATCAGTAATTTCTTGAAGCAAGAAAGTAGCTGGCTTGCTAATGAATTAAATATGTGACAGCTTTTAAGTAAAGCACAGCTGCTGAGTTGTCAGAGCAGGTGACTTTATCATCAGCAGATTTTGATGGTATTATGCTTAGGATGAAATAACCACTTGTTTCAAAAAACAGTCTCTAATATCCTATCTGAAGGTCAGTCTCATAGATTTCATTCCTTAATATTCTAGCTGACATTCCCATTTTCTGAAGTATGAGTCTTTAGATACATAAGTCTTGGATATTGTAGTATCAAAAAGGCTACTATGTGCAGCATTGCAATTAGGTAGAGAAAACTCTCTTACTATTACATTTGTGAACTGTAAACCAAAAGTTCCAATTTTTGTTGTTGTTGTTAATACATTTTTACTGGGGCTCTCATAATAGTACTGTTGGGTTCTAAATGTGAGTTTTTTTGATTCAGCACTATAAGACTTTAAAAAAATAATCCAATAGAAATAGTGTTGGAGTTCAATGTAGGTAAAATACTAACATCCTCTTACACAGCTCTCGGCTGCCTAGGTTCAACTTACGAGGTATTTTTCTTTTGAAGTGAAATGACATTGAGTTATTATTTCAGAAAGGCAGAAGAGAAGCTGTTATTTTATTCATTTATACTCCAACTATATTAAACATGCTGGTTTAAAACTTATGACTCCCCCTCTTTGAAACTAACAGAATAGTCAAATGCAGAAAAAGCTATTCAAAATTGTCTTTTAATAAAAGTTTAAAGTCTTCAAAATATATTTGCCCCTGGAGCAAACTTTTTTCATTTAATATTGTGTCTGTTAATTAGTGCTTCAAATTTGCAAATTCTTTATTGGTTTATATCAATGTAATACCCAAAGCTCATCTCATTGCCAGCTTTGAATGAAATATGATCCTGTTTATTCTATTAAAACGAAGGCTTGAAATTGTTACCCAAATGCCACAGGAATTCTTGCCATTTTCTCATCAAATTCCTCATCAGATTTTTTGTTAAAGTCACATTGTTTTAGATTTTGAGCCTTGGCATTTAAATGAAATTCAATGTGCCCCACTGGAGAAAACATCTGCAGGGACATATTATGTACAATATCCATTCCAATCAAGCAGGAGTGCACTGTGTGTCTGAATGAGAAGCTTATTCTTACTCCACTTAGGTTTACCCTGATGTGGCTATTGAGTCAGTCTGTGACAAGAAATGTTTAGAAAATTAAACTAGCAGAACAGCAATGGTTTTTTTATACTCAGAGCAAATACTTCCAGTTGCACAATATTAATTTAAGAATGACATTTTAAAAAAGAACCTGGAGGAGTTTGGTGCCAAATTCCCTCAGAAATTCACTGCAACTTGGGAATTGGAGCCTCCAGGTTTCCTTGGTAAATCTCTCAGAGTGATTATTATTAACAGTTTTCTTTGAATATAAAATTGTGATCTCCTGAAACTGAAGGGAGAAGAGAGGTGTTGGGGGAGAACAAAAAGAAAGAATAAGAAAATCAATTCTGTAATACTATAACATACATTAAAGAGTTGCAGAACTTCTAGAAGCATGAGGTTAACTATCAGTAAAGATGGCCTGGAACAGGCCTCTTTTTTTGGAGCAGCTGCATTACACACTAAGGCTGTCCCCTCCAGTTGCTGGGCAAAAAAAAAGGCAGTGTGGAGGAGCAAGCCCTTCTACAGCAGATGTGGGTGTTTGTGGAACTTGCTCCTTTTTCTGATGTAGAAGTCTGACCAAAAAATATAAAAGTCTCTAAAAAAGGTATTCATGGTGACAGAGTCCTCTGCCATCCTTTGAAAGACTTCTTTTGCAGGCAGAGCACCTGCCTGTAACACCTCTTCTGCTGCAGACCTGTGAATAAGAGCTGTTGTTATGAGCTTTTTAACTGCTTTTTAAAAGCTAGAAAAGATGTGGCAGAAGAGGCAAGGAGGTCACTCCA
>VZTN01006043.1:3992-25034 GCA_013400515.1 Erpornis zantholeuca
GTGAAACCATTAAACATATCTTTTTGACTGTACTAGAAGCAGTATCACAGCATCACACCCAGCATTGTGCTGTGTATAAGCACAAATATATACTTATTTGCAACATGGCTTGGACTCATAAATAATCATTTAGGTACAAAGTACTGCAAGAAACATGTACATCATTTGACAGTAAATCAATATTAAATCTTGATATCTTTGATACCATTAAAGAGCTATCCTATTTTTTCCCAATTTCATACTTCAACTATCAGGTTTTCTCTTTTCTTACCTACTATTCATACTTCACTGTAACCAGTTGATGGATTTGCTGTCCTTTCTTCTGATGATAATGCCATCTACTGATGGTGGCATTGCTTTTTCTAAGGAAATTAATATACAAGAGGCTCTGTGGTTTGTCTTTGCATTATGAAATTACTGAAATAGCCATCCATCACTGATAGATGTCTAATGTGTTCTATGAAGCTTACTTTGGATATACCAATCCCTCACTTATGCTACAGAGGCAGTTAAATGATACCCAACATCTTTTAGGAACTGCACTGCAGTATTAATTTATGATTAACTGTGGACAGCTCTGTCTTTCTGCTTCAAAAATTGATTCTAATCAGTGAAAATAGTCCCCTGCCATTCCCAGAAACATGTGAATCATCAGCCTTTTGTCCAAGGGTCTCCCTTTTATAGTAATAAAGAAAATGTAAAGATAGATGTACAGTATTCTTATGCAGCAATGTTTTTTGCATTGGGTTTATTTAGCCCTCTTTAGTGCAAGACNCAGACACTAGCAGGGTTCTCCAGGGCTTAGTATGTGGGTTAGTCCTGTTCAGTATCTTTATGGGTGATGGGATCAAGTGTGCCCCCAGTAAGTTCACAGACAACAGTAAGTTGTGTGGGAGTGTTGATCTGCTGGAGGGTCGGAAGGCTTTGCAAAGGGTTCTGCCCAGGCTGAATCCATGGACTGAGGCCAAGGGCATGAGGTTCAATGCTTGCTGTCTCTGCTCCTCAGCTTCTTAGAAAGAAAAGCTGGAGAGTAGTAGGAAACACAAGAGAGGTGTTCTTATTTACCTGCGAACATACCATGGGCCCCTTTATGTAATGAATAAATTACTGGTAGACATACTGTACATCTGAAGAGCAGGAAAATGCAGTCACTGGAAGGAGGACGATCAGCTGTTTTCTGCTTGTAGCAGCCAGCCACTCAGACAAATTCGAGTCCACTTTATAATCAAAAGAACACATTCAGAGCTTGATCTACGTACATGTTGCTAGTAGTTCTGGGCTGTATTGTCTCAGAACACTGAGAAAAATACTTTGTCTCTGACAGATAAAGTACTCCTGATGGTATAGAACAGTACTGGCTCTGTCCAGTGCAGAAAGGATCAAGGTATTTTCCCTTGCTTATGCCTCATGCCATGCAGGACACAGTTTAAATAGGAGAGAGGAACTCTGTGCACTCTATTTACTTGGTCCTCCATATAGTGTCAGTAATCTGCTGTATTTAGTTGCCACAAAATCTATCTCAATAAAGTTAAATTTAAAATCTCACTGAGAATTTTGTGTTAATTTCTGTTCTGTTTCTGATCTTTGACTTATAATTTTCACAATTTAATTCCCAGGGGTTTTTTTAATAAAATTCATTTCCTATATGTTTATAACTTTGGTAAAATTTCTTTGCCTAGAATTCTTTCAAACACTTTTAATTGATAAGCACGTACTGTCCAGTTCTTTGTAACAGAGAGATGATTTCAAAGTCATTAGACTGAAAATAGATAGTAGAACGTAAAGCATAGTAGAATTTCAGCCACAGTAGAATTTGAGAATGTAGCCCCTATGCTGGACTTTACCAGGTACATTTCCCTGGAGGTAGGAGATCTCGTTCTAACTCTCTGTCCTCCAAGTAAGATATTGATTAGCTACTCTGCTTTGTTTTTTCCTTGCCAGTGAGATACTTTTGTTAAATAAAGTATCCTTCTGGAAAGGCCATGAGCCATATGAATGAGGCTACTTACCAATGCATACACCTACATTCAAAGTTTGATCCCAAAGAAGGGTTTGCCTTGAATTATGAGCCTAAACAAGTTTGGAACACTTTACATAGAATTGACTATCTCAAATCGGAAAAAGTTTGGAACACTTTACATAGAATTGAATATCTCAAATTGGAAGAGTCTCAAAAGTAAGGGTCAATAAATCCAAATCCCTGCTTCTTGCAGGACTGCCTAAAATGAATCCATATGACTGAAAGCGTTGTCCAGACACACCCTGAGATCTGACAGACTTGGTGTTGTGACTTCCCTGGAGAGCCTGTTCAGTAACTGACCATCCTTTCAGTGAAGAATCCTAATCTCCAATTTGAGCTTCCTCTGATGCAGTTTCATTCGATTTCCTCATGTCCTGCTGCTTGTCACCAGAGTGAGGAGAACAGTGCATTCCCTCTGCCACCCTTCTTGAGGACAACTGCACGTTTGCGACGAGGTCACCCCTCAGCCTTCTCCTCTCCAAGCTGGACAAGACAGGCGGACCCAGTAAAGTAGAAATTCACCTCTGAAAATGCCCTCATAGGCTGGAAAATTGCAAACATATGTCTCAGTTTACCTGTTTTTCACTGAGATACTTTGTTGTGTGGTAGATTTCAACAGCTGACTTTTACAAAAATCACTTCCTTGCTGCCACATCCCTGACTAGACTCACAAAGGCAGGGAAATACAGGCAGATCATCCCAGTGTCACTAGAAATGCAGGCTGAGGGAAATAGAATACTTTTTATACTATTCAAATACTGGCAATGCAGAATACAGGCTTATAACAGAGACAGAAGGAGATGATACAACATGGAGGATAGGTTATCTTTGTCATGGAATTCTTGCTAGAGCAGTGCTAGGAAAAGCATGTTAAGTGTGTAGCACATGCAATAGAGATGCATGCAACTGTTTTCATGGAAAAGGAAAATATTCTAACTTGCCAAAAACTGTAGAAAGACAACTGGGTCTAGTTGAATAAAGGATCTGCCATGAAATTTGAAAGAACCCATACATAAATGCATTTCCTGTCTGGAATTTAAGTGTTACTTTTCATAACATAAATTTCTAAAAGTTAATTGAAAAATCTTCTGGGTTTTCACCTTGAAAATTCACTTATTTTTGCTTAAATATTTGCCATTCTTCGTTTCCTTGTGGGTTATCATGAGCATCAGTGACACAACATTAATAAAGATAAATCAAAAATTGTACAAGGAATTGCTAGAGCTAACGACAAGAGATAACATCTCAAACAATGTCATAGCACTTGTATGAGGTAAAGGAAAGGAGGATGCTGGGAGAGATTAAATTAGCCTGGAACAAGCTCATAGAGACTCTATTTGGATTATTTGCACTAATTTTCTAACATACCATTATTTGAAATTGTGCACAATTCAAACCTATTTCTTGGGTTCTTCATTCTCCCAAAAACAAAGTTGTAACAAAAAAAGAATCTCTTTTGTTTTTCTTTAATCTAAACATCTATAATGATTTCCTAAAAGGAAAGAGAGAATGACTGAAAATTGCAAGCCTGTAACACAGTAAATTGTTATGCTATTTTTTGCTTTTTTTCCCATATGACAGCCTAAATTGTATCTGTGTCTCTAAGTATCCAGCTTAAGGTTTTGCTCATCACTGATGTGGAAAGGCATCTCATCTAGTTCGTCAAAGGGAGAAATTAAGTAACCCAATTCTGTTGTCTTTCAGATACTCTTAAAAATGTATAAGCAAACCTTCTGCATTTATATAAAAGGTTTGTAGCAATTTTATGCTCAAACAGTTTGAGGGTTCTGTCCTTTGATGAAAGCTACAGGTGAGACCCTTGCTTTGCCCATGCAAAATTATTTTTTTGTATTTCTTCCATGCATCAGCTCATGGTCAAAGTCTGCTTGCTTCATTGATCCATCAGCCTTAAATTTTAGCTTTGAAGGTGCTTCCAGTAATCCCTGCAAACTGCGTGGTTCGAAAATAGGTGTGTTAGTGTTCCCTTTCTTCAGCTCTTTGCTTGCATCTCTTTTGCAGCACAAAGACAGATAAGAGCTTTAGCAACATAAATACATTATATGAGTACTATCCTTCTTTACTTTCTGATGCTAGTGTTACATGGCTTCATTTCCCTATGGAGCATTTGGGGATGACATTAACTCCGAAACACTACAAGCATAGAGCCATGATTTAACAGATACACAGTGTAAGCTGCCTGGAATCAGACCTGCTCCAACCACCACCTTTTACTTTCCCTCAGCATGCCAAAACTAGAGATTTACACCTCCTTTTTTTTTTTTTCTTTTGCCATAAATTTAAGGAAATTAGATATAATTGTACATGTATTGTGCAATTCATTCATTGTAATTAGAGCCAGACATCATAAAACAAGATCTTACCAAAGGCATTTGAAATGTGGAAAGAGATTACATGTTGCTTGGGGGGAGAGGGATGAAAGATAGTGACAGTATCTTCACAATGGGTTAGATCAAAACCAGAGTAGAAAATCCTGAAGTGTACACTCCCAAAATGTTCTGGGTATACACTAAATTTTTATTGTATTTATAAGAGTTTTTAAAGTTACTATTTTTTTTTTTTTTGAGAAGAAATGTATGAATTTCTATTCCTCAAGTTTTTAATAAAGTGTGTATCTTCTCATGAAGGACATGAAAAAAATCAACATCATTAAAATCAACAAAAGAATATCATTAACATCAACAAAACCAATCAATATCATTTAAGATACAGACAATTTCCAGAAAGCTTGAGCATTTAAATATTTGGCGGAATCCACGATTTCTAACTCTGTCAGTTACTAAGTATTTCAATGAGCTTACCTGTGTGTGCAAACTGTATTTTCATAACTATATTGTGTTGAAACATATTTTAAATTCATTTTTGTCCATTTTAGGGTTTTTATTATTTTATTTCATTAGTCTGTATTTCTGTCCAGGGAAACGTGACAGGTTTCTCACACTGTTTTTTTCAGATGCATGACAGTGCAAAAGCACCACAGATGTCAGAATGGTCTCATTATGAAAACAAATTCAACATCTCCAGTGGAAACACCCCTCACATATTTTTTGCTCAAAACCACTGCCTGCTGTTTGCTCCAGCTTGCCCTGAATAATCTCTTAAATTTCCATTGTCTGAGGTAGCTTTATGTCTTCACAAATCAGTGTGCTGAGATTCAGTACATTTTACCCTGGGCACATTTATCTTATAACAACAACTTCCTGTTGTGAAGCAGAACTAAGGGGAACCATTTGTCTGTGTGCAGTTAAGACCTTGAGTACAGACTGCACCACTCTCAGAGCCCTCGCTTGTTTGTGAGCAAAACCCCTGCTTCGCAAACTGTGACTTCTCTTTTTACAGTGTAATTTGGGAAAAAAATGTTGGTAAGTCGTTCCTTAATTTATTGTACTTATTATATTCTACCACCAGCTGCCAAATAATTTGTAGAGATGTATTATCTTTTTGTGAATGTGCCCTATGAGAGAAACAAATGTAAAAAGGCTGTTTGTTAAGTGTATGACAAAGAAAAACAAACATTGTCTTCTGGAAAGCAATTAAAATAGATCATCTCTCTTGGGTAAAGGTTAATTAGAGGAGAAGTAAAAGTAGCATTTTTATTTAACCTCAGGAAAAAATCATTAATTAATACAATACTCTCAATACAATACTAATCAACTGAACGTTTAATTACATAAGTTCAGCATAGCTTAATGCAAAGTCTAGCTTTACCTCCAATATTCAGATCATCCTCCAGGATCACCTTTCAAACACCTGCAAACATCTCTATGCCCACAGTTTTGATTTAGACCCCTCTCAATTTCAGCTTCTTAACTCAAAACTGGGGTGGTTCACTTCTGATTCAGGGACCTGTATTTATCTCACTAATTCAGTCTTGGTACCTGGATGGGAATCCATAGGTATTTCTCTGTCTAATTCCTCTGTGTTTTATTAGACATCCTATAATACATGCCAGGGTGACTAAAACTTCAACTATTGAGGAAAAAGAAATGGTGGTAATAATATTCTAACTTTGTAGAATACTACAAGAGTACTCACTGACAGTAGAGGAGCTATGAACTTCTTTTCTTGGATTTTAGGATTATTTCACATAAAGTAGGCCAATGTGTTTGTAGTAGCAGTTTTGCAAAGTTTAAGAAGTCTCCTATGGTGAAACTCAACTAGTATTTGGAGGGATAATGGGATATGCTGAATTATTTTAAGTGCAAATTCAGAAACTTGCTAGTTTAAATTAATCGTATAAGTTAAAAAGAAGAATGGATGTGAATGAGAAACAAATTAAATCACTACATCTGATAGCCCAAAAAGAAATTAAATGAGGCTTACATGAGATGCATCTCCAGCAGAGCTACTTGGATAAATAGTTTTGCAGCACAAGATCCAAGCACAGTCACTCTTCCTTAGGCAGATATAAGAATGACTTTTTGTTTCTCTTTATTGGAAGAAGTTGGTGCTCAATATTCTAAATTCAGATGCAACAAATACAATCTCCTTCAGAGAGAATGCCAACTGGCATCACAGAAGATGAATACTGACAGTAAAAACCTAAACTCATTAGAATCTGATATGCTTTTAGTTCAGAAGTTGGGCTTGATGATCCTTGTGGATCCTTTCTAACTCAGGATATTCTATGATTCTATGAAAAATCACTTTGCATAAGGCAAAAATAATTTTTTTTTTTGCTTTTAGATACAGAATGCCTGAAGAAAGTGCATATAGATTCTTAAATGAAAAGTTACTGAAATTGACAAATTTATTTTAAAATTGTGCAGTATTATTAATAATCAATATCCAAACAACCTTCACATGACACTTAAATCTCATTATTTTGTTCTAGAAGGCAATGGTGCTTTTGTTGTTCCACTGCTGTAATAATGCTTATATTGCTAACAAAGATCTTTGCTTTTCAGGGAAATATCACCTGTATATGTATGAAAAGTTTTTCATTACAGTGATGATTTCAAATATCTAATTAGAAAGTTAAAGCTGAACCAGAGCAACTCCATTACTTTGTATTTCTTTTAATGAAATTTTTTTCTCCTCATATTCCGTTTCCATAGAGCCCAAATATAATGAGGGTGGTAAGAAGGCTTATCATACCCAACATCTCAGTAATTAATTATCATAACTTTGTTAGTGATGATTTGGAATCCATCTCATTATTTTGAATCAGTAATGTAATTAGTGTCAATATGATTTCTGGCAGGCAAACTCCAGGTTAGCAAAATCTTAACAGTTTTTTTTCTTTAATAGCTTAATCTTCTCCTTCTTTTTTTTTTTTACACATATGTTTTCTTTTTTATTTACTTGGATGACCACTACAAAAATCAAGAAAGTCCCATTTAGATATCTGATTTTGCTAATCTGGAAATATTCCTGTGACACCAATAACTTCATCAATGACCTATTGAAAATGAACCCATTAACGACCTCCTGCAAACAAACTTTTTTAGCTGTAATATTTTTAAGTAAAAAATTTCAAAACAACACTTTTTTTGTTTGGTTGGGATTTTTTTTAGGCTTAAGCTAAAATAGTTACTATTCACAATAATGTTATCATGCAAAAAAAAAAAAAAAGAGGCTGGTTCTCCCACTTGATATCCAGTATGGGTAATTTCACAGAATTTTACAGAATGGCTAAGGTTGGAAGAGACCACTGGAGGTCGTCTAGACCAAGCTCCCTGCTCAGTGTCCACTCGACCACATTACTTAGGATTGCCTCCCAAGTAAAAAGGAGACAAGTGCTACACTAGCCAAAATTAGGATGCAATTAATCAATCCTCTGAATTTCTAAAGTATTACATCATTATTTTTGTCATGAGGTACGTTTTCCCTCCCTGCACTGAACCATGGAACAAAGGAATTCATTAGGAAAAAATCCACCTTTGATCATAGGGGAGCATCATATCTCAGTAATTTGGATATAACTGGGCTACAGTATAGATTTTCTTTGCACATGTAGCCCGTATCTGCACTGGTGAGATTAATAGTGCTAAGGAACAGATAAAAGGGCTCATGGCATGAGTTTTGGTTTTCTCAACCGGCCTGGTCCCAACTTTCCTGCAAGACGGAGGAGTTAGCCTTGTCAATGGGCTTTCCCAGGGATCCGTGTGGGTGAGACTGACCTAGTGTAGTGGGTTGGAACACAGTTGATGGACAGGCTTTTAGACCAATCACTTCTCGTGATTTTGCATATTTAAACGCAGCACAAGTGCAGGAAGTTCCCTTTTTTGTTCCAGCTTTTCTGGGGGAAGTGGGGGGAAATGGGCCCTGGGCTCTGTCTCTTGGAGCGGGCCTTGGCCTCCCCTCCCCTGGTGCCACAGCACGAACCCTGGATCACTGTGGAGAAACCATCATGGAGCCATCCTGGTTTTAGCCATGCAGCTAAAACCAGCTATGCAATGCCACACAGCCAGAGCCACACAGCACAGTTTCTGGGGAGAGGCGAGTCCCCCTCCCTCCACGCAGAGCCAGCAGAGCCCCTTTTCCCAGCCGGCACAACTTGTGCTGAATGGAAAGGAACATTGTGTGTAGCCAATGAAGACACCTTTTCTCCCAAGTCAGCGAGAAAGAAAAGTAAAGCAAGTCACATGAGTGGAAGAACAGAGCGATTCCAAGGTCAGAAAAGAAAGAGAAAGCAGGTCACATGGGATGAAGCTAAAAATGGCGGCGGGGAAAAGAGGAGGAGGCGCTTTTTTTGTGCGTAGCTTAAAAATTCTTTCTGCAGGCCGTGGTAAAAGCTGTAATATCACAAATTGTATGTCTCTTTTGAATCCATTTGAAGTTCATAGGGAGATGAGGAATTTACCTGCAGCTTGTGAAGATATGAGAAATGCCTCTGCCAGGCTATACACACACATCACATGTTGTGAGGGGCTTTTAGAGATTTTTTTGAAGGCTTTGTTTTCAGGTCAGAATCCTTAAAAAGACTAAAACCCTATGTCTGTGGGCCCATGACTGCAGTATGAATAAACTGTGAGAATTTCATAGAAGAGATGACTGTACAGTTTATGACTGTAGCAGATTTTTGGGCACGTCTGTTGCTAGTGTCAGTTTGGAAACCACATCAAAGCAGAAAAAAACTCTTTCTCCTTAAATATTGGAGACAATTTTAAGAACAACAACACTGACCAAATCCCATGTTTTGTTATCCTTTGTGAGATTTGGATAAAAGGATGGGGAGGGGGGAGTGCTGGAAGAGAGGGGAGTTTAGCTTTAATTTCTCATTATTTCTTTTTACTTTTAATTCTGTTAACAGTAAACTTTCTTGGTAATGTAATTGCTCAAGCATCTGCCTGTTTTGCCTTGGAAGCCTCCAGTTTTTCCTCAATATAATCTTATTTCTCCCTATGAAAAATACCAGATTTCGTGGGACTTGGTGCTTAGCCAGCTTAAACCACGACACCTGTCATGGGGTTAAAAGGGAGCTTAATATGATGGATGCTGCTGCTGGGTGAAAGGTGGTCTCAGTATCAGATAACAATCATCTCAGTTAAAGCACCACTAAGCTTGAGAAGAAAACTTATTTTCCTAATTAATTTAATCTCAAATTCATCAGAATGCTTAGACAGCAAAGAAGTTCTTGTTCTCTGTCCTGCTCTAATTGTAGTAGCCTGCATTATAGCCTCTTAATTTTTCTCCTCCAAAGCCAACCAAGCTTTCAAAGGTTGGTTTTTACTCATTGCTATAAAGTAAATTAGAAAGTGTCAGTATAATTTCTTCTTGATGTGATGTGAATACCAAAGACTGAAAGATATCCTGGTTATATGACCATGTTTGCCTGGCAAAAATGAGTATGTAACATAATCAGTCTGACTTTGTTCTCACACCAAATCAATGGAGGGCAAATCCTTTGAGAGATGTGCAGGCAAAACCTCTTCCTTTCATGTCATTGTGACTCACTGCAGTTACACCTTTTTACAGAGTGAAAACTGCTAAAAAATATTTTTTGTTCTGGGGAATTGTGGAGGGCTGGGGTGCGTGAATTTGCTTGTTCTATAATAGCCATGTGTTTAGATGGAAAAAAATTGCTTTGATTGTCGTCTATATTTATTGGAGTTTCTTTTCAGAAATTAATGCAACAATTATGTTTTAAATGTATACGTGATCTGCAAATTTATTGTTAATACAGATAGTCAGGAAAAATATTTTTCTAACTGGCCAGCACTGAATTGTAAGATAAATATTTAATTTTCTGCATTATAGGAGAGAAGTCTTTCAAACTCTAGTGTAAACATTATGTATTGTAACCAATGTATGGTGACAAGAAAGGGACAAGAACAGGACATGAAGGAGAAGGATATTTGTGATTAACTGCCTCAAGCATTGGTTGACTACATTCTTTGGTCTGTCTAAATAAGTGTTCATTACTAAGTTTTGTTTTTACTTTTAAAATGGTATAAAGACCATAAATGTTGCATAAGCTCCCCATCTCTTGTGGAGGTGAATGTCAGACCTATCTTCAGACCTAGACTTTTTCTGCACAAGTTTCTATGACATATTGTGTCATTGAGAGTTCATCTGTTTTCTCCCTAAAACAATACTGATTTCCTACGGCTAAATTCTTCATGGCATATTACACTTCAAAATTTGGTTAATGTAATGGTCAGGAACAGCAATCTGGCATTTTTACTATCTCAAAAATAAAAGTATATAGTCCATAGCAAAAAAAAAATAAAACCCAATAAAACAAATTATATGTGGACTCAAACAAAGAGAATTATTAACTGAGAACACAGACAAAGAGCAAGATGAACTGAGAAAAAGTCCTTCAACAACCTAAAGAGGGTGGAGGAATAAAGACTATTCCTTCAATCATAACAAATTGCCCCAACACAGTCCAATTTTTCTCATTTTAACTGTAGGATTTTGTCACTGAGATTTCCCAGGATTTAAGATAATACAGATCTTAGCCTTAAGAAGAAGGAGGCTACAACTGCTTTCTATGCTGGAAGTGCAAAATAATCCTCTAGCTACTTTTAAGATTGAATGACACCTTCAACTACAGTATCAGCAGTGTAAAACTGAACGAACAGCCATTACACGCTATTGTTCAAGTAATGAGTGCATTAGTGTCCCTAAGGGAGTATTTATGGGGATAGGCCAAATTATTCCAGAGGAGCTATGACTGTCTTTTAAATCAATGATGCCTGCACTGAGGAGTCCCTAAGCTCTCATTGTCACTGTCATGCCAAACAGCTCCCTTGACACCTGCAATGAGGGAGATCTTCCATTTTCAGTGGTAGACAGGGAACCTGGCCACAGCAACCTGGCTACAGTGCTGCCTGTGTTGAGCTGCAATCACCCTGATTTTACCACTGAATGAAAAATTCTACTAGCAAGTGTAGATTCTGAAAATCATGTCTAACATTCAGTGTCTGCTTTGTAGTGCGATTAAAGGGAGTAAAAACACTTAACACAAAAAATCCTGGGATTTTTAATTAAGCAACATTTTAAAGATATGTTCCTCATAAGTAAGAGCAAAGGGTACTAATTATTTTTTAATCTATCTTTTAAAACATGTAGGACAATTATAATTTTTCATTCTTGGAGCAAGAAGTTCTGTCTGTTCCCCCTGCTCTGAACTAGTTTAAAGGATCTAAAACACATGCACATGCCACATACACAGATATTTTTCCCCAAAAGACAAAGGCAGAAGAAATTAGATAAATGCCTGTCTCCTAATGGAACCAACTTGCTTTCCTTGATAAGATATGAAAATTATTGAAAAGCACATGTTTACACATAGGCATAAATAAAAATCTAGGAGCATTATATATAAACCTACTTTGTGTACATTTCTAAGCTATGCATATATATTTCAGTATTAGCAATGCAATTTTCAACACTACTCATACATCTTAGCAGTAAAGGCTACCATTCATCACATTCTTCAGGAGTTACTCAGGTCCTAATGCAAGAATATTATACAGCTATAGCTGTGACGAGAGCGACAAAAAACTGTAGTTATCCATTTTACTTACATTTTGTATTACATTATAAGTGTCTACTTGCTTGGGGACAGCCTGTAGTTCTGCACGTCAAACAGGTGCCTTGTCTAGAACAGGGGATTGACATCTCACTGAAGTGTTGTCACTGAGCCTCCATGGAGATCCCACTGACTTTGATTGGCCTGGAAGCTGCTGCTAACCCTGGGGAAGAGAGTTTGGCTTGTACAAAACCAGGCATGACAAGGACACTGGGAATAGGAATGCACCTGTTAAGAATGTGACATTCTGGAGAGACAAAAATTACACTGTTAGATGCAGGCATCTGCTCTATACATACAGTCTTACACATCTCAGGTCTTCATTATATTCAAAGGTCAGTTAATGTTTGCAAAGTTTCAAGTGAAAGTAAAATATTTGGTTGGCCTTTTATTATGCAATTTTTCAATATTTCCTTGAAGAATTTAAACCAGAAGTACCCAATGCTCAATGTCCCCATACAGCACTCAGGTGTGCCATACTGCTTCAGGTGTTCGACAGCCAAATATTACTTTCTTTGCTAAACCAGTCAGATATAATGCCAATTCTGGAAGTATGTCCTGGAACCCTCAGGCTAAAAATCAATGAATAAATTCCACTTATGTCTCATTTGTATGGTAATACTTGGGATTTGCAATCAGTTGTGCTGTACCAGACTGCAACGTCTCATGTTTTCTTCAACACAGTTGTTATTTTTATTCTATCAGGCTTTCAAGAATCAGCAGCCAAACAAAAAGGATAGTATTAGCTGGACCAGTCTGTTAGTAACAGTGTGGCCATGGTTTTGTTAAATCAGTTAATTTAGTTCAAGGGAACCGGAAGTGTTATACCAGGGTGCTATGCCAAATTACACGAAATGAACTTTTGTCTCATCATGTTTTCATGATTTTGTGGTACAATCAGTAAGTCAAGAGCATGATTTTTTTTTTTTTTTGTAGATTTACTTTTATATTGACCATTCTGCCAAAGCAATGTGTTGATTTCAAGTGGAACAAAAAATCTCATCTTCTCAGACTCCAACCTTAGCAAACTACTGAAACTACTATTAATATCCAAATAATGTTTTGGATCTCCATACATTCCATTGTATGAATGCAGCAGCAGATTTCTGGAGTCCCAAACAAACAGCTGTCTGTATCCCAAAAAACTAAATGGCAGAGAGCATAGTATCCCCTTAGAAAGAATTGTTATCCACATCTGGGCTTTGCACTGCCAAAATTCGAAGTTACATATTCCTCCTTAGGAGACCCCTTGAACCAGTCTTGTTCTGTCTCACAAAATGCACTGCCAGGAAAACTTTCATTAAAAAAAAAAAAGTAGAATCTATTTTAACCTTTCAATTTAAAGTACAGACCCTATGTTCAAACAGCTCCTCAAGAGACTGGATAAGATTTTCCGAGGAATAGATTTGTGAGCAGTCTAAGCCAGTTTTACTAAAGTTACTCTGGCTTATGCAAGTCCATAAATATCATTTGGAAGAGGAACTGAAACTTGAGAACCTACCTCCAAGCGAATATCCTTATCAGTGGGCTGCTGGAGCAGTCTTGGATCTTCTACCTTGCTAGCAAACATTTATCCTGCAAAGTCAGAAATTTTACACATAAAACTGATTTCAGCAAACAATTTAAGGAACATTTGCTTGCCTACAATTTTAATTTTTTTGAAAAAGAATGAATTCTTTGGAGGATGAAATTTTCTTCTAGGAAACCTAATTGTCTATCTGGAAATTCTATTCATTACAGTCCTACTAAATCAACATTTTTTATGAACCACATACTCTCTAGTAATATGCTTGAAATAATGGATGCTTAGTACTGTAGTGGAAGGAGAGGGTGGGTTAAAATCTGCTCAGTCAGGTCACAAATGTTAACATCCCAGCTAAATTATTTATTCTTTGCTTATGACAAATAAAAATGTAGAGTTAGACTTGCTCCTTTCAGGGGACATCTAACAGACTAAACCAAAGTTCCTAACTTGGAAGATATCTTCCCTTGGGATCTTGACGTGGCCAGATTTGAGATAAACACCAAGACACTGCAGAATATTAGGTTGCTATATGCATGCTTGCCAAAGGAAAATTCATTGCTATGTAGTGTTTTGGGGGAAAAAAAAAGACAATACAAACAAAGAGTTTGGGTATCAAAGTTAAACACATGCAAACTTGTTTGAAGGTCTTTGAAGGCTTTTACCTCTGCCTTACCTGTGACTAGCTCAGGAACATATATGTAAAGCAGGCTGCTTCAGCAAGCACCAAAATGTGAGTGAAAATTAGACTCAGACCACTTGAAGTGTCATATCTTTGGTTATTTACTGGCTCCATGCTTGTATTTCAGAACACACGTCTCGTGATGGAATTTGTGTGTATCACTTTTTTTAATGTCTTTTTTAGTTTCTCTTGAAAAAGGCAAGAAATCCTTGAGAATTTCTTATATCTTTTGCCATCTTGGCTTGAGGATGATATTCATTTTAGTTTCCCTTTCCCTTTTTTCATTTTTGATGGAATGATTTTATCTCTCAGGATTAGGCCTCAGGAAGATTGCAAAAGCAGTTTTCTCAAAGTCTGAGAACAGTTACGTACAACATTACCTAACCTTCTAAAGAACAATGTAAAGTGCAAATAAAAAAAATCTTTAGAGACTTATAAACCACCTTTCATTTTCCCCATCATTCAGAGCAATAAATCAGATTTAGCTTTTTCAAAGTTTGATGTTTCACTAGAATTCCCTTTAAAACCAGATTCTATTGTGCTCAGCTCTAGACTGGGGAGGCAGCCCATGAAGCTGAGAACCTAAGAAGAAGGAAGATGAGGGGAAGCACTTTACAAAGGAATAAAAAGACCTTCCTTAACATGCTTAGACAGTCTCTAAGTCATAAAAGTCATTCATGTCATTTGCATCCTGGTCAAGGCTGTACCCAAATACCCATAAGAGTTTTCATAATCATCAGCTGAGCTCAAACATTGGATTGAATATGTACTCAATGTATCACACCACCCTTAAAGAGAAAAGCAGCAGCATAAGAAAGGCAACCATGCTGGTGTCACTTGGGGTAGAGTTAATAGTCTTCACAGTGACTGATAGGGGCTGTGTTTTGTATTTGTGCTGAACACGGGACAGATTTGATAATATAGAGATGGTTTTGTTATTGCTGAGCATGGTTTACATAGACCCAAGGCCTTTTCTGCTTTGCTACTGCTGTGTTGGTGTGGGGGCTGTTGGGGGGGGTAGCATGGGAGGTTGGGAGGAGACACAGCCAGGACAGGTGATCCAAAATGACCAATGGGATATAAAGTGGGGGGAAGGGGGAGGAAGGGTAGGGGGGACATTTGGAGGTGGTGTTTGTCTTCCCAAGTAACCCTTACGCCTGATGAGGCCCTGCTGTCCTGGAGATGGCTGAACACTTGCCTTCCCATGGGAAGCAGTGAATTAATTCCTTCTTTTGCTTTGGTTGAGTGCACACCTTTTGCTTTCCCTATTAAACTGTCTTTATCTCAACCCACAAGCTTTACCTTTCTGATTCTCTCCCCGATTTAACTTTGTGAGGGAGTGAGTGACCATGAGGTTGCATGGGGCTTAGTTGCTGACTGGGGTAAAACCATGACAAAAAGCTATAAAATTCACAGCTGTGAATTTCCATGCTTTTGTGAAGGAAAATTATTATCATCCTGACATAACTATAGACATTTTTTAAAGCTATCAGACTGAAACGTGTTGGAATCATAGAATTTATTTCTCTCAGCCACTCATCGTATGACTTTTTCAACTCTTCACCAGCTTAGTTGTCTTTCTCTGGACACCCTCCCGCACCTCAATGTCTTTCTTGAAGCCCAAAACTAAACACAAGACTCAAGATGTAGCCTTGCCATTGTTGAATACAGGGATACATTCACTCCCCTGGCCACCTAAACTCACTGCTGACTCATGTTCCATTCCAACCACCCTGCCACCAGCCTGCAGTGCTGCGTGGGGTTCTTGTGACCAAAGTGTAGAACCTCCTACTCTACCTTGTTGAACCATTTTGTTGATCTCAGCCCATGGATCCAGCCTGTCCAGATCCCTGTGTAGAGCCTTCCTACCCTTCAGCAGATCAACATTCCCACCCAAATTAGGTCATCAGCAAACTGACTGAGCATGCAATTGATCTCCTCATCCAGATCTTTAATAAAGATGTTGAACAGGACTGGGTCCAACACCGATTCCTGAGGAATCCCATTAGTGACCAGCCACCAACAGGATGTGATTCCATTCACCACCGCTCTCTGGGTCCACCCATCCAGACAGTTTTAACCCAGGGAATAGTACACCTGTCCAAGCCACGGCCTGCCAGTTTCTCCAGGAGAATGCTATGGGGGACAGCATCAAAAGCTATGTTGAATTCCAGGTGGAAGAAGATTCTAGAGTGAATGGCTTCTGATTAATTGTTATCCGGCTATTATACATAACTGTTATAAAATGTTATGGTTAAAAAAAGAAAATGAGAGAAGTGTACAAACCCTGTAAGATTGTAAAGGAGAGTAGGAAACTTGGCAACTCAAAGTACAATTCCCATAAGATACTGAAGGACCACATCCAACTACTTTAAAGGAAATTATTCAGGTTTCAAAAACAGAGGGTTTATATGAAGCATTAAAGAGCACTAATTAATAAGCATTGATGTTGGCCTTGGCCAGAGTTTAAGAGTTTAATAGTGTTTCTTCTCATTTATACACTAGAGAAAAAAATTCCAAGGGCTGATTTGATTTGGCTACTAGTCTTCTTGAGGGAAGACTATATTTCTATACCTCATATTTCTAAATAGTGAAACTTATGGTATAAATCTTGTAATCTAAATTTAGCTCTCTAAGAGATAAGTATCTGGTCCAAGCTAATCAACCCGTCTGTCATACAGTCAGGAGAGAGTTTCCATTTTAATGATGATTTATTCTATTTATGGTATGCCCTTATTTCAGCACTAAGTAGATTTGACTTCAAAAAGTCTCCTTCTCTCAGCACTGAATGTATGAAAAATCAGATCACTCTTTTACTTTAGATATTTCCTTTTTAGTTATCTAAGGTGTAGAAGAATAAACCTCAACTGAAGTATGCAAAGGCTTTGAACTACTATTTTCATGAATCAATCCACAAGGTTTGTATACAACCAAACAGAGAATGCATTGCCAGATCAATCTCCCATTTTTGTCTCTGTACAATGATGGTTTTATATCCCTAGTAGAAGCTGATCCATTGTTTCTCACAGCAAACTCAATGGATAGCTCAGTATGAATCACCATTTTTGTGAATCTATTTTGTGAATCTTCTTTGCATGAGTTGGATCTGTCCTAAGTTCAAAGTTACTTTTCATGTACTGAGATTTGGGCCTCTGAGACATTTGTAGCCTGGAGGGTAGAAGAGGGATATGGAGAATTTGCCTTGCTTCACTGCTTTCCTCTCATTTATTTCAAAAAGACTCACAGCTGGGTCTCTTCCCTGTTTGTTTGCTGTAGTGCAGTGCTTCTGAAACGTCTGCCAGAGCTACAGATTTCGCAGCACCAGACTTTGATTCAGGCCTACATATTGCATTAAACATTTCATGCACTGGTTTGTGCAATCCTTTCATCACCCAGCTACTTGAGCAGAGTCCAGCTGTATTCTTGTAGTGTGTTAACTTGTAGGTTGTTGCAGAATTTCAGATTTGGTCCTTGACTATCTTTCTCAGAAGGATAATTATGAACTATGAAAACACAAACAAATTTTCACGTATTGCAATTTGAGGGAATAGGAATTATAATCTCTCATTAGAAATGGAAATTCATATAATATCTCAAAATTAATGGACAAAAGTTGTGAAATAGGACTACACTGGCATTTATGACTGATAATTTTTTTCTTTAACCTTTTTTGGAGGTTAATCTCAAAATATTTCAATAGGTTTTTTGAGATGAGATTTATTGAACTTAGAAAACGAAGTTTTCTACTCTTCAATATCCCATCCACTAAATGTGATGCTTCTCTTACTCTTTGATTTTTTTGTTTAAATTCTAAATACATATAATTCATGGTTTTGATTTTAACACTGGCATGATTTTGAACTCGTATACAGCTCCTATATGTTTCTATTCACTGGATAAAGTTCATGAGCAAAAAAAAAATATTTTGCTTTTTAGGATTGATGGACAATGACATATATAGACATTAATTTCAGATGCCATTAATAGCGTTATGCAACCCTTTTTCATTTAAAATCTTCTCATTATCACAATATTCCTGAGGAATACATTCTACTGAATTGAAAATCTACCTTCAGAGAAATCCTCTTGCTCTGTGGATGGAAAATTAAACATTACAGTCAATCACGTCTTATTACATTTTCCATTTTAAATGGAAAGGTAGCGTGGCTACATGCTATTGAATGAGATAACTTATTTTCAGTATTGTGTCTCAGCTGAGACCTTACCGATAGCACTGCCATTACTGATACCAGAAATACTACAGCTGTAATTTTTGGGTGTCATACAGTACCATTAAGAAGCCCAACTGATAGAAAGTTTTGGCATGAAGAACTGCAGATGCTCAAAATGTAAGACAACTTGCATCTACAAAGTGTTTGCAGTCTGAGCAAAAGGATTGGAAATATCCTACAGCAAGTGATATTCCAGCCTATCTAATATCAAAGAGTTTCACTTTCTGAGTTTATTGAAACAAACTGATGCAAACCAAAAACCTTCAGGAGGTATAAACATTACACTCAGCTAAACACTAGATCTTAGAACAGTCTATGTCTTAGATTACAAAATGCTTATCTTAGGAAATAGGCTGAGGGTACAATGGATCCACAATCATAAAATCATTTAACTGTTCATTCAACTAGAACAGTATGAGCCCACCCACTAAGATTTAAACATTTAAAGACCTTTTTTAACCAAAAACTAGGCATATATTAGTAAAGAAGACACTGTAGGGAAAAGTCATGTTTATATAAAAAATAATCAAAAAAACCACCCCATTTTATGTAATATTTTTTGACTGTTTAGATCAAATGAGGTAGAAAACAATTCTTCAAGTAGTTCAAAATACTTTAATTAGAAAATACTTTGAAAGACTATGCCAAATGAACCACTGAACCAATCAGGCTTATTGCTATTGCTTATTGAAATAAAAAATGGTGCCTCTCTACCTCTGAGAGTAGTTACTTTTTGAAACACTCTATCCAGATAAAGTTACAGTGTAATTTTGTTATGACTGCTGCGTTTACAGCAACAGATCATAATCAAGACAAAACAAAGGACAAAATAAAGGGTACAGCAATGTCACTTTGATTACCCCTTTCCAGTAACAATCTAAACATGCAAGTATCTTAAGAGCAGTCAATAAGCATGTAATGAAGACAATCTGGTTACTTTTAACCAAGGAAAATCAAAGGCAGGAAAAAAATACTTTGTCTTTATGCTGTGAATGTCTTCAAGGTCCCTTCCAACCCAAACTGTTCTGTAATTCTGTGATTCTATATTTGATCACATCTGTTTCATGCCAAAAAAAAAAAAGAAAAAAAAAAACCCAAACAAACAAAGAAAAAAAAAACCAAACCAAAAAACCAAATAAACCAAATGTAACATACTGTTCAATTTTACTTACTATTGTCAGGTTTAAATTTAATACTGCATAGCCTCACTATGAAGATTCATACCTCATCTTTAGGTGAGAAATTGCTTTGTAAGTGTGGCACAAAAGAGCACAGCTTATAATGCTAGCTTATAGTATTTTCATAAGCTACAGACTCAACTGATGAAGTTTTATTAGGGATGAAGAATCAGCTCACATTATTTCTACTTCTACTAATTTTGTGGGTGGTAGTAATTAGCAGAGGATTTGACAGGCAGCTGGGGGCAGAACGGTAACCTCTTAAGTGGCCTTACACAATTCTCCAAAGCTCATTTGTCAGAGTCATTAAGCTTGTCTGTGTAAAGACATCCATTAGCAGAGTTGTGCCCTACTGATGCATCTTTTGAAGCATTTTTGTTAGAGATTTGCTGTCATGGTTCACACAGAGATGCACAAATGAAATCTATTACGGTATTGACTAGGTCTAAAATTAAGAGAATTAAAACCACATTTGGTGTTACATGTTTCTTATTCTTGTGTAATACCTCTTCTTTGGATTTGAAATATAAGTGTTTTGGAGCAGGAAATGGTTTTTTAGACTGTATTTATGAAGTACATAGTACAGAAATGGTTGAGGATGACAATGGCTACCATCATATAACAACTGCACTTAAAGTCACCAGTATTTTGCAATGCATATTTGCAAAAAAGAGGACCAAAAAAGGCCATGGTCAGCCCATAAATCCAATATTAAAACATTCAGATGCAGTTTCAATCTATTGCAATATCTGAATCATCTGTTAGTGAAGAAGTGATGAGGGTAAGAAGCAATGGACAGAAGCTGTTGCACTGAAAGGTCTGCCTGAACATGAGGAAGTTCTTTCCTATGTGGGCAACTGAGAACTGGAACAGGTTGCCCAGAGAGGTTGTGGACTGTCCATTGCTGAAGATATTCAAGAACCTTTTGGATACAATCTTGACCCATGTGCTCAAGGACAACCCTGCTTAGGCAGGGAGGTTATACTTGTGGTATCTTTACTGCAAGGTCTAAATCCCAGATACTGGAGAATCAGTGGTGTGCCACAATATGCTCAGGCCTGGCTGCTGGAGGTCCCAGGCTGGAGGGACAGGGTGTGTGTTTGTACAAGCAGTAAAAAGTATAAGCAACAGTGAGTGGAGGAGAAAACACAGGCTGCAGAGCCCACGGGAGGCAGCAGGAGAAACCAGAGTGTGTGAGGGTCAAAGTGCAAGCAAGGGGAGAAGCATCTTTGGAAGTGTTATACCTGAGGACATTGCTTCATCTGTGGCAGACTGTGTTGGGCCATGTAGGTGGCCTCTGTGAGTGTGTGTGCCAGGAAGAGGAGAATCTTCAGGTCCTGTAGTCTGCTGGGCTTGGAAATTCTCACAACATTCTTAATTAGGATTAAATTTAGCTTTTTTTTTT
>VZTN01006043.1:25104-44454 GCA_013400515.1 Erpornis zantholeuca
AATCTCTGGAGAGGGTATCAGCATAACATCATGTCATATAAAAATACATACAGAATGGAAATTTTCCTAAGGCAAGACACAAAACCAAAATAAAATCAGAGGTTACTTAATACAAAATTACTTACTGCAAGGCTTCTTTCTTAAAGCAATATTAAAGATACAGATACTGTTGCCAAATCTAAGTACAGTTCAGCTCTTTTGATATGCCAAATATTTCTATTTCATCTATCAATTTATTATCAATCATTTTAATTTATTTAATGTTTATTCTATCATCCCAGTAAGCAAATACAGAAGAAACCTCAAGATAAAGTCACTAATGAATTAATTCTGGAAGTAAAAGTTGTACTTTTTAAACTATATGAAAGTTTTTGCTTCCCATTTTGAAGGGGCAGACTGGGTACTTTAGAAAAAAATCTGGTTGCCACTGCTAAACATTGAATTATTGGACACTACTAGAGTACTCAAGGATTCAGAGCATTTAATTTATGTCCTAATGACTATCTGCAATGTCTGGTTGTTATGGTTTTGAACTTTTAAAAATGGAACTTAAAAGGATTAAGTCTCTCAGCTGCAGAGTACTACTTCATAAAACTCCAGTAAATGTATTTAAATTGGAGGAATTTATCAAGGAGAGTAATTTCTAGCTGATATTTTGAACATCTCATAAATTAATTGCAGGGCACTAGTTCAGACATCAACTGACAATAGTTTGATTAACTTTTTGAGAAACACAGTCATTTTGTACAGTATATTAAATCAACTGTTTCATTCTAAGGAGGGGCAAAATGTAATAATGAAACAATTAGGTGATAAGTGATGAAATAAATTGATCAAGAATGTATTTGATCATAAAACCTCATCTTTCATAATACATTGAAGAAATGTTACCAGTGGACTTATTAATTCATTATGGGAATGGTATTATTTTTGATTTGGGAAGGACCGTGACATATCACATCCTTAAAACTTTACTTTTTTTCTAGAAAAAGGAAATAGTTTGCAATGATTAATACTCCCTTGGGATTGTGCCTAGCATATTTGGAGTAATATGATTTATTTATTTGGTTAATTTAGTCAAATAAAGCAGGTCCAATACGAAAGGTGCTGGGACTTAATACTCATTAGCCTCAAGCGCCAATCTATTACTTCAGAAAGGACATTTTAAATTATCACTCTCTGATCTCTGATAAGGTACCAGCACCTAAGGGTATTCATCAGACTAACGAGTGTGTGTGTAGGTTGGATTCTGTACTATGACTTTTATGAACTAGTTTGTGATGTGCGAGGTCAGGTTGGATGGAGCTTTGAGCAACCTAACCTAGTGAAAGATGTCCCTGCCAATGGCAGGGAGGTTGGAGTAAATGATCTTTAAAGGTTCCTTCCAATTCCAACCATTCTATGAGTCTATGTTAGTGCTGGAGCCCTGGCTACAAATAAGCCTCCGTCTCTGGACAACAAGTCCTAGAATCCTGCCTGGTCCTGACGAATCAGTGTCAGAATACAAATATCATCAGAATATTGTAGATGTGCTATGGCATGCATTATGTCCTTGAAAAACAGTCTCGCCTTTCTTCTGTAGTTTCTGTCTAACCTAGTCTCTCTAGACAGCATACAGGGGTAGTAGCTTAAAAGTAGTAATAGTTTAAAAGAAACAAACCTGTAAGGGAAATTGAGTTTTCATATTCTTCCTGAACAGTTATTATCATATTTATCCTACTAGAATTTAGTCTGTTGACTAAAGCAGAATAAAAACAAAGCCATTTATATAGATTAATTAACGATATCATATTACAGTTTTCTAAGACTTACTGCAATTCCACTTTCAACTTGCAGTTTTAATCCAAATGTCTCAAATGTCATTATAAACAATTATGTTTAGATTCATACCTTTTTGTTTTGTGTTACCTTTTTGTTTTCTAAGCTTGGATCTTGCAGGAGGAAAATGAAATAAGTTAACCATTACTTTCCAAAATTCCTCCATCTGATGTAATGCCACTGCCACTGTGCAGTGCTTAGAGTACAAGGATTCCTACAGCTTAAGGAATTGAATTTTCCTGGAACTGAGCTGATGGACTCACGTTACCCCCGAAGAATGTGAAATAATGATAAATGCAAATAATATTAGGTTTCTTTTGTATTCCAGAACACGTGAGAATACAGAGATTAGAGAACCATAAGAAGAAATATGAAACAAACTCTGAATTTTAATAGAGACACTGAATATCACCCAAACAGGGATGAACCTTGCCTGACTCACATCTCAGAAACTGTTTTGAACAGTCAAAAGGATAGAAGCACATGATTCCCAAACATGCATAACCCTGCATCTTTCTTGTTATTGTTATAAGACACTAATGGGTGACCAGAGACAAATCAAAGTGTCCTACTGAAACACGTGCTCCCACAACTGTAGCAGAGGAATGGAGGGAAGAAACCTGTGGTGGTACACCATTTCATTTATGAAAGACTCATGCCAGAATTAGCATAGAATTATAAAGGTTATCAAGGCTCATATCCTACTATTGTACTAACAGTGACCATGTTGTACAATAATTTTCATAAACCGAGCTCCATCTTCAAAATACCTTAGCTTTTTCTATCACATATTCCTCCTGGAAAAGTCTTTCCCACACTGAACATCTTTTTGCCAAATAAAAGCAAATAGTTTTTTTTAAATAAACTGTTTTCCAGACAAACTAGCATCCCTTTTTTCACACTTTTCAAGGTTCTCTTTAATTAACCAGATTTAACTTACCTCAAAAATGTTAATGCTCACAGTTGAGTTCAAGATGTTTTAAGTGCCTGCCCATTTGCATTTTGATGTTTTATCTCTATAAATACCATCTACTTCTCAGGTAGAAATAGGTATCTCACATATATTGGCCATCACCTTCCACTGGAATCCACCACTTAAAACTACATCCCTTATATCACATTTTCCTTTACCATGCCAAGCATTGCAACACAATTTGTAGATTTCCATGCAATTGTATGGCATTAGAGTTGGCACCTCCCAAAGAGGTGACGGTGGGAAATATCTTAAACACATCGATAAAAAGAATTAATATTTCTAGCTGACTAGAAAAGAAGCTGTTTTAAAATTGCCACAATTTTGGAAGATTTAGATTTTCTAGGGGTGCTGTAGTTGTTAGTAGAGAAATTGTTCATAATAAGAAATCAGTAAGTTTGTAACAGTTTGCAGAGGCATTTCTGCTGAGCAAAGAGCAACTTAATAAATGTACATAGCAATAATTGCATCTTCCCTTCTAATAGCCATTCCATATTCTATTTCTGAGCATGAACCCTTGCCTTTTAACTATTGCTACAGAAATCACATTAATTATACCATCCACAAGAAAATTGTTGAAGTTCATTGAAAAATAAAGTCTAAACTATTCCTCTAGGTACACATTTATATTGCACTCTCTAATCTAATGTAGCTGCCAGCACTGTTAATTTGCTTCAAGAATAGAAAATGATCATGTTACTTGAAGAAAAGCAGCAATGGGCCTCCACGTTATTGCTAACAGCCTCCGATATATTAAGATTTAAAAACAGGTAATGCAAAATCCTAGAAGGAGAATAAACCAATTAACTTCATTGCAGAAGCCTGTAATTAGGAGGAAAAGACAATACTTGTAACATGCAAATATGTTCCAATACCAATATGTTCCAATACCAGCCAGAACAGACCAAGTGCTGAAAATGAACCATCATCGATTGAAACAGAGGCCCACTCTTCCCTCAAGAGGTGTGGCACCATATAATGGGGAGAACCTTGTACCTCATGGTGGAAAATATTTCCATTTCTTGCACGAATAACACCAAATCTACCTCAGGAATACAGGTTAGCCCCAGGACATAAGTATGCCCTTGGGACATACTGCTGACACAGCAATCCCAGGAAGCCTTTGTCAACTGTGAGTTAGAAGAACTGTCCAAACAAAAGTAATTGGTATTTTAAACTTGGGAAGTTATCGGAAGGCCTGCTCATAGTGTCTTAAATTCTTTTATAGCGATCTCTGTTCTTCATTGGCTGTCATGGTTTTCTAGACTTCGAAATTACTTTTCTCAATCAGCTGCTCATCCTTCCTTGCCATTGTCCCAGCTGTAGCATTTAGGACAATTAGGGCTATTTCACAGACCAGTTCTGGTGACAATGTGTTTCATTATCATGAAAGCAATTATGATGTCAGAAGCGTTGAAGATGAACATTACTGAAAGAATCAGACAAAACACAGAGATATTTAATCAACAATGAGGAGAAAAGTATTTCAGAAAAGGATACAATGTCTTCAAATGAGGCTTGGAAATTACATTTATTTTCTAAAAAGTATACTGGAGTACAGAATTGCCCATTAAATACAAACTCAGGGGACACATCCCCTGCAGTTGATCTGAACAGACAAGTAAAAGCAGCCCAATTTGACAATGAATTTCTAATCAGAGACCTGACTGTTTGTTTCTTACTTGTCACAGATGTTTTTTGTAGCATTGTCTGCATATTTTAGATTGGCTGTGTCTGTGATTTTGCCTATATTAACAAAAAAATCTTTTGCTGACTGCACTTCAGAATGGAACTTACAAAGGAGTGAAGAAGTGCAGCAGGGAAAGTGAACATGTTTGCCTTGCCAAAGGTCTTTGCCTGCATTGTTGATTAAGGATAAATCAAATCTCTTTTGGTTTAGCTACACAGATAGCTTTTATTGGACAAACTTTCAGTCAGGAGAATAAAGCTAAAATTCTATCTGCAGTGAGCCATAGAAGGTTTGTCATAGAAGCCTCTATGGGTTTACCTAACCCAAATCTGGACCTTTTGGTTCCTGTTAAGCCTAAAACATTAAAAATCCTCCCAGAACACTTTCTAAAAGCTATTCCTGTCCCTGTAAGACTACAGAACACATTGTGAGTGCAGAATCACACAGAAAGTTAGGTGGCACCATGAAACATCTATCCTGGTTCAACCTGCACTTCAGCAACAGTCTGAGATAAATTTTCCTGTTTCACATTCTAAAAAGAGGCTGTGTCCAAAAGTGACATAGTTTTGTTAGGCTACTCTCATTGTGTGAAAAGAAAAATATGCTCATTCTACCTACAAACTATACTCTGAATTTTTTATACCTCTGTGGATACAATACTATGTCTATTATAATATAAACTTTCAAATGCAGGTTTAGATTCACATCAGTGATTAATTAACCAGTTCTGAAACCCCGCCTGCTGCATCCAGCTCTGACATCCCCACCAAAGAAAGGATACAGATCTGTTGGAATGAGTCCGGAGTAGGCTCACCAAGGTGATTAGAGGGATGGAGCACCTCTCCCATGAGGAAAGACTGAGACAATTGAGATTGTTCAGCCCGGAAAAGAGAATTGGGATGACATAACTGAGGCCTTCCAGTACCTGAAGGAAGCCTACAAGACATATGGAGAAACACTTTCTACAAGAGCATGAAGAGACAGGACAAGGAGGAATGGATTAAAACTGAAAGAGAGTAGGTTTAGATTTTATATTAGGAAAAAATTCTTTACTGTGAGGATAATGAGACACTGGAGCAGATTGCCCAGAGAAGCTGCAGATGCCCCATCCCTGGCAATGTTTAAGGCCGGGTTGGATGGAATTCTGAGCACCTTGGTCTTGTGGAAGGTGTCCCTTCGCATGGCAGTGGGATTGGATGTGGATGATCTTTAAAGTCACTTCCAACCCAAACCATTCTATGATTCTTGAACTGAATAAATATAATCACCAGAGTGTAGTGCAATCTGCAAAAATCCAGACTGATCCTCAGACTCTTTGATGTCTGTCTTTGTTTTGCCTGAGAGCATCCCTAAGCATTTTAATTCCTTCTAGTGGAAATAAACACAATAATGTTTTCATATTCACAGCTAGTTCATGCTTGCATCCCATTAAAATTCAAGGACATTTTTTGCTCTGTCTTGTAAGACAAGATCAGGCAGTTGTGCTGAAGGTACTAGTCAACATTTTAGAAGAGTGGCAAAACTAAGTTGATATATAGAAGAAACAGCTAGGCTTAAGTACCATTTTCCAACTATCTGATACCTCCTGGGAGAATGCAAATTATTCAGCAGATTATTTTCTCTTCTGAAAATAATTTCAGAATGATGAAGTGCAAAATTTCTCTTCTATTTTTTTTGAAGATCACTAAAATTCAGGGTAATATTTATCAGTCCCATGGAGAAACAGGAATCCCAAACAGCCAAGATTTAAATATTCTAGGTCCTGTAACTATTGACTTTGGATTCCCAGTTCGGACTTCTTGATATTAAGCAGTTCCCTGCCTTTTTACTATTTTTGGTAAAACATAGTCTCTAGCCATAAAAAAACAGGAAAGGAAAGGGAAGTCATAAGACAAGGAAAATCAGTAAGCATAAATTCAAACTAACAAGTCTGGTTGGAAGATCTATCTTGCAAGGAGTAGTTTTAGCATATACTACAATCATTTTAGGCCATTTAACCTGAAAATATATTTACTTTAAATGTATTTGCATTATATGCTCATCTGATTCAATCCTTTCAAGGTTCCTTCAGCTGTTCTATGAGAGTAAGCTGCAATAGTGACTTGCATAGTACAGAGTTTTACAGTTTTCAAGGTCTATATTTCAAAAACGGGACTAGCTTCACATGAGACAGGTACAGTGGTCCTATCCCCATTATAGGAATGACTAAGGTACTTAAAAAAACAAGATGGATTGTCAAAAAAGTTTTGTCCAATATTTTAAGTTAAGCTGCAATTGTTGTTAATTTACGTTCAAATGCCATTATGATATCCCAAGGAATTTATAGTTTTGAACTAGACTCTAAATTCCGCCTTGTAAGCAATCACCTGTTACTTTATTCTCAATGTGTGTTTGGCTTGGATCACACCCCTACCATCTTTATCAGCCATGTTAAGCAGCTCCCCATGGATCCTTGACCAAGTGGTGCAGAAAGTTGATGGCCTTTATGATAAAGTCCATGCCCTTCAAGCTAGATTCCATTTACAGTCAATATTTCAGGAGTGCTCCATGGAGTGAGCATTATTCTCTCATTCTTTTTATTTAAAAATAAATTAGTTTTAGAGAATTGCCACAAGTAAAAGGAACAAAATGCAGCATAGATCACACTCATGTTCTATTTTGCACTTTCACCAGTCAAAGAAAATACTCTGGACTAGACTGAGTTTCTCTGCCTTGAAACTGTTTTGATTATACTTGCAACAGAGCTTGAGTATTAAGTAACATATAATGGAAGCAAGTGGAGGACCAAGACCACAAACCAGCTCATGAAGATAAAGTGAATGAACCTGATAGAATAGGTTTTCCCAGATAGAATTAAGAAAGTGGCCTGAACTTTTGAGGCATGATTTGTACTTTTCAAAGTAAAAGGTGTTACCCTGTGCAGTTATTTATTTTTATGGTGTTTATTATTTCCTCAATTCTTCCTTAAATGCGTCTGTCACTTCCAATTATATCTTCCTTCTCAGACATGACTCTTATTCTGAGGTTTTCTACTTAATTTGAGTAGACTTAACATCAATTTTTTAGAGGCCATACTTGCTTCAATATGGTCAATTTAGCCTTTTAAAAGTTTTCTTCAGTAGAATAAAACTGACCTTGATTTATATAATAAAAGAGTGAGCGCAATGTGAATTTCTCAACTTGGAGAAATGCAAATGTAGTACTCTAAAAGGGTGATCTCAAACTGTCGCAATTATGTTAATGGCTCATTCCTCTCTCCCCTTTGTCACGTGCAGATACCCCAGGAGCAGCCTGTGGACAGTCTGGGTAAGCAGGTTAGGCAGCAGAGTGACCTGCCCGGCAAGCAGTGTCCTGCACAGTCTGGAGGCAGTGCCCTGGCAGTGCCTGTGTCTCATCCTGCAGCTGCTGATAGTAAAGCAAGACCACCTCCTCCTGAGGGTCTCCTTCCCGGGAAGTCCAGGTATAGACTGCCATCCAAAAGGCAGCCAGCTTCACCCACATTTTTGAAAAATAATTAAGGCACAAGAATTTCGTGAGTGAATTACCAGACCTGATCATAGCAAACAATCTTTCTGTGCATAAGTCCTTTAACAGTCCTGCCTCCTAATTTTTGCCTCTTTTTAAAAAAATATTAATATATGTATTTCAGTGTACTTTTTTAGATATATTTAAGTCTGCTGTCTGTTACTGTGCGTCATTCAGTATCATATTCTCATATCCAAACCATACACTTCCACATTTCAAAGTCATCTCAATAAAAGGATAGAAATACACTTCAAGCTAAAAATAAGGAGGTGATGCAGTGGTTAAATAAATTATTAGAGTAATGCTGTTCTGCCGCTTGCCTAAGATGACTGAATCTACTTCTCTTAAGTGTGAAAAAATGAACTTTTTACAGTGGAAACAGTATATACAAATTAAATAATACCTTAGTGCAGTACATATTAAGTATCCATAAATTATATAGATAATTATATCATTATATTATCCAATTTATCCTTGCATATATCAAAGTATGCAACAGTGTTTGAAGGCAGGACTGTTTGGTGATGCACAGGACTGGCAATGTGACCAGCAAGAACAGATACTCTTTCAAATTAAATTATTACTTAAATAGAAGCAAGCAGAGGAACTTGGGAGTTACTCAATTGAGGTCCTTGATCTATAAGCAATGATATTTCTTTCAGAACCACCTAAAGCAACACCTTAAAGGTTTAATTTTTTTTTGTTTTTTTAGGTTTTAACAGGACCTCACTTCCCAAATAATTCATTAAATCCAGTTTAAAGCTACTTGCCCAGCTATTTTTCTCAGGTAAACCTTAGTTAAAGGCTTGAAAAATAAGCGTATGTAAAACTACTAGGACATATTGAATATTAGAACATGCTGTATTAAATTGTGTACTGCCATATAAATACTGTTGATATACCCTATGATGTTACAGTGATCTATACTAACAACATTTCTACTTTAAATGTTATACTTATTGTAATATAAAAGCCTTTAAATATAATTAAAATGGAAAAATTAAAACATACTCTATTTTTGAAGTAAATATTATATCTGAATAGGAAATCTGCAAGGCATTCCAGTCTCAAATAATTTTCTGTAAGAAATTCTAAACATAATTCTGTTCTGACTTGGTACAAAAGTAAGTTCCCAACTGCTGAGTGGAAAATGTAATTATGAGTTTCAACTAGTTCTGAAGAAGAATAATTAATTTTTTTTTTCTCTTTTTCTCACAAAGCAAGACTTAAGAATCTGCTATTTCAGGGTTGCAGTGTAAGCAGTGATATAACTCAGTTACTGTTTTTCATGAGCAAGAAAAATATAGATTTTCAGTAAGAGAAAGGACTCTATGTCCGCAGTCAGATTATTTTTTGTTATTCTGTAAAACAAATGTATGCTAAACTGAAATAGAATGGTTGATTGATGAGGTAGACCTCATCAATATAGATTATATGATGGATTATTTAAAAATGAATTGGCCAAAATGCATTTTTTCAAGTCTTGCTTTTGAAATGACCCTTGCAGATCAGTAGCTCAGAAACTCAATATTTTAACACAGTGCATGGTAAAATCATAATGTTTCTAAATCTCATCACTGGAAAGTGTCACTGAAATCTCTGAATGCCTAGGGCCAAAAGAAAAAGTGATAAAAACAGTAGAATGGAACAAGTAATAAACTTCTTGCCTACATATGGCCAAGATAATGGAACAAAATATTCAGTAGAGAGAACAGTAGAGAAAATCCCTGTGAGATAGCAGGAAAAAAGCACAGTAACTTCACACTAACCAATGTATCTGAACACAGATATGCTGGATTAAATTCATGTCAATCTGTTGCAAAATATGAAATCCTAATATGTAGGATTGGCTGTAAAATTGAACTATTTAGAATGTTTTCTTATTGTGTACACCCTTTTCTATGTTAGAAGATTCTTTTCGTATTAAAATACAATTATGTTTTTTATAGTACTTCAGAAAACCCTAATTTGATCTTTGCCAGCAAGCTGCTGTTTAAAGAATCTTACTAAAAATCACTAACAGATTTTGCTCTTAGTAGGTTATGATCTAATCCTTGAAGGCATTTCTGGGTTTTCAATCACATGAGTGATTCAAAAATTTTCAAACACAAGTATTTTAAACACAAATGTATTTAATCACAAGTATATTTCGAAGGAGATTTAGGAATGTGCTTTGCACTAGAACAGTACTATCCAATTTGTTCTAAAGCCCTGGTCTGGATTGGGGTTTTAAGCACCTGCCAGTGAGACCAGTTTAAATTAAGTAGATTCTTAAATATCTTGCTTATCTTGCATTTCCAATACCACACATCAGGAAGTATTAGCGAACCAGCTACTGTATTTCATTATAAAGCCAATCCCTTTCACTTTTAGGACAAAGTGATTATTTTGGGGGTTCCATTGCAGTGCTGTACTGGGTCCAACTAATCTACCTCACCATGAGTCTAAGGTCTGAGCAGGCAAAGAAGGAAGAGCCATCTTTCAAGGCACATCAGCCTGGTTCCTCCATTAATGGTGTGTGAGTGGCCATTCACAATGTGTGCTTTAATAGTGCAACTCTTTCTTCCTCCCTGTGCACCTTTCCTCAAGACAGTATTGTAAGGGTGTGTGGAAGGAGAGCATCCGTTCCTTTAAGGGTGTTTGGTCAGGGACTTTCTTCAGGGCAAAGAAGGACAATAATAAAGTGATAAGCCACAAGCAAGAACATGCAGGGACACAGACCTGACATGTGAATGGTAAAGGAGGAAGTGGTGAGACCCAAACCTGATGAGTTGTATTAAATTGATGACAGCTTGTGCAAGCAAGAGAAGGCTTATTCCAGTGAGGTTATATAGTCAGAGAACATGTCAATTGGGAAAAAAGGGTAAAAGGGGGAGACCAGAACTGAAATACACAGACACAGACATCACAAAACAAACATGGAGACAATGACAAGAAACAAACCTGACCAGTCCCTCTAATCGACAGGCTGTTGAGGAAAGCATCACTTCCAGGAACATCAACCTGGACTTTGTTACTGATGAGACTGTAAACCAAAGATCCGGACATGGAGGGGTGGGGGCATGGGATATGCAGGAGGAGTGAGTTCAGGGAGAAACAAAGCAGGGGGAAGCCCAAAAAGGGTCAGTACCGTTGTCTGAGCCCTGTACCAGATCACCACAATCTGTCCTATAATTTTACTAATTCTTTTCTCAGTGATCTCTCTGAATAACCTTCCTCTCTATGTATGAGCACCACAGAGACTAAAGGTCAGGTACTGGTGAGACCTCTTTCTGTGTGAGTAAAAATTGGTGGCAGCTACTGGAGTCAGAGCAGGTATACAGGTGTCCCTTGACCAATATCCACCAACGGGGGGGACCATCAGGAGTCAGGTGGGTGAGAGTCTTATTGTCGATGGCTGGAGCATGGCCACAGGTGTGCCTGTGTGCCAGCTGTTGGATGGTGACTGCAATCCTGGGGTGTGCATCTGTACGTGCTGGCAAACTTGAAGCTGGACCAGACAGCAAGTGTTTGGGCATCAGATCCAGGACAGAGTATTAGCAGGGTAGAGGGTTTGTGCCGGTACATCTAGGGAACTTATAAATGTGCAGTGCAAGAGTGCACTCACTGGATGAGTGTCTGTGAGTGTGTTTGTGCGTGTGGCTGTGGCTGTGTGTGGCTGTGGCTGTGGCTGTGTGTGCACACACTTGTGGGCATTAAGCTGGGCCAGCTGGCAACTGGGGACCTGTGGGAAGGGCTGGGAGCTAGACAGGAGAGCCAGGCAAGCAGATGGATCATGCCAGTGGTGGTGGGGTCCACAAATATGTGTGTGCACTTGAGAACATGGAGAGTGTCCTGTGCCTACCTGCTCTAGTGACCCATCTCTGACAGCTGAAGAGCAGGGGGACATGGCTGGCTGTGCTTGTGTTTTATGAGAACCCTGTACGTAGGCAGGATGAGGTGTCTTCTAACATTCCTCAACAAAAATCACCTTCTACTGTCAGATCTATGCAAGTATGAGAGTATGGTGAGCTGAGAGCCACCCAGGGACCCTGACCCACAGGCTGCTTCAATCCACAAAGGCAGATCTCAAGATCTTCCACTACTCATGACGAACACACAGACTTACATCCCCCCGAGTCTTCTCAGTCAGGCAAAAAAATGTGACATCAGATAATTATGTTTTCAAAGGTCCTGCAGAGAAAAACCAGACACCTAATATGAAAAGAGGAATGGAGTTCCCAGCTCTTAGGTGTTAAACACAAAATATTTTAATGTTATCCCTTAAACTAAGCTCCTCCTGATGATCATAACTGTATTATTTCTTCATAAGTGAGCATTCTAATGATTATTTACCATTTTGGACTCTGCTCTTTTTCTGCTATTATCTTTGGATCTTGAGAACATTGCTTGGATTTTACTGTAATTAAAGTGACTAACTAAATAACATAGCAAACCATGACATTATTGAACAAGAGGTAACTTATTACAGAACAATATATTAAAATTGTGCCAAATTACGAATAATTATGCAGTTATTCACTTTGCTTTTTAAAAACCATGTAAATAATTATTTGGTGAAAATGACACATCACATAAATGATGTTATTGTTCTGCTATATATTCTCTTCTGCTCTTTCAGAAGGTATGCACCATGTATTTGCACAGTGTTATTTCTAAAGGCTTTAGGAATAATAAAAAGCACAAAAAGACAGGCTTCTTATAGTAAGGTTAGACTTGCTAATGTACCCACATCCAAGGTTTCCTTGACAACAAAGAAAACACTTTTGCTTGTGTAGAGGTTGTAACAGTATTTGGCCTTACTGGAACAACAGAAAAATTGGTAGAGAAAATAAAATGAATAATACTTTTCAAGTGATATCTCACAGCAACAGAAATGATGTTAAGAATATTATATGTGAAATTTCTTGATTAACATATTATGGGCTTTATTTTCACTAATAAAAATTGTCTGTCTTTTCTCAAAGTATTTGGATTCTACTTCTGTGTAATGTGAGATGTTCATCTTTAACACCCAATGGATGTTAAATATTTATATGAGGCATGAAAAGAGAGGTAGAAAAGTAAATATACTTTAAAAATTCTTTTTAATCCAAGTCAAAGAACTGGGCAGAAAAACACTCAGAATAGAGGATACTTCCACACTAGTACTGTGCAGAGTATGTATCCCAATCTCTAAGTATACATTCCTTGGACTTGATCCACCCTCTATTGTATTAAAGAACTTTAAATAAAAAGCTGCTGGGGAAAGGGAACCTCAATCCATCCCATTCCTACTACTTTGATACCAGAGACATCAAGAGATGTCCAGAGCCTGAAGAGGGATTAGAGGTCATCACAACACCTGAAGAGCAGCACAGAGGAATTCCAGTCACTTCGGACAGTAAGAGAGATTCATCAGGGGCACAAACCAAATGTTGCTGTGGAAACACACTCAGCCTGTGGAGTAAACAGGAGGACTTAGGAACACATGCATGCCTGCAGGGTTGTCCTCTTACTGACGTTTTGGAGCCATAGTGGGATGGCTGCTATGACTAGAATGGATGAATTCAAGCTTTTTAGGAAGGACAGGCAGGGAAGATGAGGAAGCAGTGTTGCCCTCTGTATTGGTGCACAGATGGAGAGCATGGAGCTCTACCTGGGGATGGATGAGGAGCTGGCTGAGAGTTCGGGGAGGTGGGTCAGGATTAAGGGGAGGACAGGAACAGGTGGCAATATTGAGGGTCTGCTATATGTTAGCTAACCTGGAAGACCAAGCAGATGAAGCCCTCTATAGATGGGTAGGAATGGCCTCAGGTTCAAAAGCCCTGGTTCTCAAGGGGGAATTTAACCACACTGACATTTGTTGGAGGGACAACACAGCAGGGCATAAGCACTCGGGAAGATTCCTGAAATGTGAACTTCCTTCTCCAAGTGATAGAGGAGCCAATGAGAAGAGCTGCTATGCTGGAACTTTGTCCCACAAGCAAAAAGAGGCTGTGGGGAATGTGAAGCTCAAGAGAAACCTGGACTACAGTGTCCATGAAATGGTGGAGTTCAAGATCCTCAGGGTAGCCAGGGGGATGCACAGCAGGCTTTCTGCCCTAGACTTCAGGAGAGCAGACTTTGTCTCTTCAGAGACCTGCTTAGTAAATTACTGTGGGATAAAACTTTGTCAGGTAGAGGGGCTAAAGAAAGCAGATTAATATTCAAGGATCACCTTCAAGCTCAGGACCAATACATCCCAACAAAGAAGAAGTTGAGCAACAGTGCCAGCAGGCCTGCATGGATAAACTAGGAGCTTCTGGAAAAACTCAGACAGATTAAGGAAGCCTACAGAGGGTGACACAAACACAGGTGGCTTGGGCGGAATACAGAGAAATTGTCCAAGCAGGCAGGGATAAGGTCAGGAAAGTTGAGCCCTGATAGAATTAAATCTACTCAAGGAAATCAAGGGCAACAAGAAAGACTTCTACAGGTACATCAGTGATATAAGGAAGACTAGGAAAAATATGGATCCTCTCTGGAAGGAACAGAAGACTTCTTTGCCCAGGATGTGGTGAAAGCTGATGTACTCAATCACTTTTGTGCCTTCGTCACACTGCCCAAAGCGTTCAGTGGTTCTATGAAAGAAGACACAATTAATTTCAATGAAATTTATACACATTCATATGATGTCAGATTATGTTTCAATTTGACGTAAACCTACAATGACACAAGGCTAATAGTCATCACTAGGCTTTTTTTTTTGTCACAGAAATGTCAGAGGAAAGCTGGAGTAACTGATGTCTAAATAAGAAAAAGGTGCAGATTCTGATGCTGGGGAAGAATGGGAAGCAGCTGAAATAATTGTCATTGATGTATGTTTTTGCTAGAACAGTCATTAGTGCAATGAGAAGTGCCACTGGCACTTTGTCATCATTATGTTTTCAACAACAACTTAATAAAATAAATCTGGACTAGCTTCTTTGTTCCCACATGTAATTGTGTTTTCATACTTGCCTTCATGGCCTTTTCCTTTTACATTAAAGTTTAGATGTTATCATATTCAATTCTAGAAAAAAAATAAGATAAAATTCCATGGCCAGAAGTATTCTGAATTCTGAGCACAGGATTTCCACTTTCCAGTTCCTTCATATATATGTTTATTTTAGTGATGGCAGTAATTTAAATATTTATACTCTGTGTATCTCAAGAAAAAAAAATCGGCAATTTTACAGTAATGGCTGTTAAGGTCAAGGTGTAACTTTACAGTAATACTAAAAAAAAAAAAATCCTAGGAGAGCAAAAAAGTAAACATTTTAAAGAAAAGTTGTGTGTAAAATTTTCTCATTAACATGGCCCCTGATCAGCTGTAGGAGGAACACAAACTCAATCAAACAATGCTGGATTTGACTCAGGGTCAGTGCAAAAGTGCCATCACTGCTCTGGGAGCAGCCCTGGGAGTATAAAGAAGGATCTGAGGACAGAGATCAGACATTGCAGCGGAAAAAGATACATTCTTCACCTGAGGACAATGACAGTGCAGGGTCCAGCTTATCAGATATCCTCACCGAAATGGTAAAGAGTTAACAAGCTACTGCCTGGACATAAACTTCTGCAATTTCATTTCCCAGCTGCTGTGGCAACTGACTTTCCCTACCATCTCATGTCAAGCACTTGATGTTCCCAGAAGTTCCCACCTGCCAGGCTGTAGCTTGTTACAGAGGATGACACCACAGGTGTACCTAAGAAGCCTTTTTGTCCTAAATAGGCATCTAAAAGATTAATTCCAAATTGGTATTTAATATTTTACAACAAATCAACTAGCTAGGCTGCATCTGTTCTTGAGCCATTTGAAGAAATTTCCCACCCATGCCTTCACTGCTTGTATTGGCATATGTCTCCATATTTCAGTACCTAAATGACAAATAAGAGCTTAGATATTTCCTATATTATAAATCTAGTCATGTCACAAAATAATTTTTTTTCCTCTTCCCTCTTCTTTCAAGACTCAAAGTTAGCAGTAGGAAACCCTCATGGAATTTTGCTATTATTTCTAATTTTCTTCCTACATTAAATTTCTTCCCACCTTAACTTTCCGTCTTTCTTACTCCTTCACATAGGTTCATTATGATATCAGCGAATGCTCACAACTCACGACAAGAGCAGTGACATATTTGTTGAAGTCCTAACTCCGCTTGCAATTATGTGGCAGATTTTATCATTGCATCTGATTCAAAGCTCATTGAAAACAATACAGACTGAAAATTCCTGTTGTAGAACTGTGTTTTGGTTTATTTTTGCTTGCGTACACTATAGGACATTTTTCTATAATGAAAATTTATTGTGCTTTCCTCCCCACACATCCCTCAGAAGTGGATGTGCCTCATTAGAGAACTGTAGATGTTCCAATTAATTCCCTTAATAAAATAAAAATGTCAGAATAAGTTCATGACAGCTATAAAGCATTGCGCTCTTAAGAATAGATGAAAAGGAAGGTAGAGCAGGAATGGAATTAAATGCACTATTCAGTAATACTGATGTCATTGCAGTTTACTATCCACTCACAAAAAAAAAAAAAAGAATATCTTTTGAATATAAGACTGTATATACATGTATATGTCTACAAGGAAATACAAGTCTGTATAATACAAGAATGAAAATTTAATTCTGAAGACCCTAGATGTATTTCTGGTACTTGTAGGATCTTTGGAAAACTATACAGTCCCTGCCAACTGTAACTTGAAACAGAGAATGCTTTCCCCTATGTGGCAGGGGAAGCCACAACAAATATCTGAACTTGGGCTAGCAATATTCCCTTGAAATCTAGGGAGCCATTGTCATATACACAAAACCTTCATTGACTTTGGGGTGAAAAATATTCAGCTTGTAGGCTTGGATGTTATTGGTAGGTGTAAGTTTTCTTCAACATTTTAAATGGTGCTGAGGTATCTTCTCAGTAATGTTTATTTTAATTTTGGTTTGGGATTTTTGTTAGGTTTTTTTTTTTTCCTTTTCGTTTCTATAAATGGGTTCTTAAATCTGAAAAAAGTGTGGAGAAAAAATACTTTCAAAATTGTCTGGAATCGCTTCAGTTTATAACAAATTATCTGCTTATTAAATAATTTCAAAGGAGAGAATTGTCTTTCCTCACAGCATTTTTACCACTTACAGCTTATAGAAGCAAGATTTGGAATCCCACTTCTGACATTTATTCCTTTTGAATGTTTCCCAAAGTATTGTATTTTCTATTTCCAGCAACTTGACATAGCTATCACTAAAATAACCTGGCTGTTATTTTAGAAGGATTTTTTACTCTAGTAAGTGTAACGTAAATTCATATTCAGGGCCTTCCAAGGTTGCATGCTGTCTGAATAGATAAGAATAACATTGTTATTGGCCTAAATAGGTGAAAACAAGTAAACTGATAAACAGAGAAATTAAAACTACTATGTAAAATAGGTCTCAAACCAAATCGTCTGTTTAGTTTTCCCAGTTCCGAGAGGTCCTGTGACTTGCATGGTTACCTTTTCTATGTGTGCATTTATGTTGTGAGCTTTTAACTTTTGATCTCTTCCTGTTTTTCTAATGCAGAAATGAGAAGACAGTTCTTAGAGCATACTTATAATGTAAGAAAGAAGAAAAAGACTCAAGATACCCGGATTAATTTCTTTCTACATCTCCAAAACTATTTCTTCATCAAACATTTTTTTCTCCTACATGCCTATTCTCAGACATGCCTATTTCAATAGCAATTCCAGTTTTGACTAAAATAAGCACATCAACTTCTTTTTTCTGTTGTAGCAAGAAAAAAAAAGTATCCCCAAGCTTGTCAATGCATGTCAAAACATAGACTTCAAGCCAAGAGCTTGTACAAAAGCCTCGAAAGCAATAAACATAGATAGAAAACAATGGTGACAGTTTCTAAACCTGTTCTTGCCATGCAGACTACTTCTTGTGTTAGCTGTACTGCTTCTGGCAGGACATACAACTGCTAAAATTTGCTCCTCATGCTGCGAATAAGAAGCACCCACTCTGAAAGCTGAAACAGTAAGTTTTAAGACCACATACTTTTGAAAATGACCAGAATAAGACTTAATTTGTCATTTGTCTAATTAGATACCTATATGCATATATATCTATATCTATATCTAGCTAGCTAGCTAGCTGTTTAATTTTCTACATTTTGAAATATGCAGGCTGTATAAATTCATTCTTATTCTAAAATTTAGCAGAACTTTTAATGGAAAGCTACTTCATGATCAGATGTTGATGTGATTATAAATTTAAGCTGATGACAGCTTAAATGTTGAATGTCTTAGATAAAACAGGGGCTGTGAGCCCATGATCAGAATTAGGATCAAGAGAGGAGTTCATATAGACCTCAATTACATTGGAATAGCTTGATTTTCTCAGATTCATCCAAGACTAAAAAAAAACATGCTGTTCCCATCAAAAATAATATTTGTATAAAAATTGCAAAAAACTTTGATTATCTGTCTTTTATCTCCTTTCCTAAATGATGTGTCTGGGCATTGCATGATGACCAAAAATAGGCAGGTCTTCATCATGTAGCAGACATCTTTTTTACAGCACCTTATGAAGGTCTTTTGAAATTAGATTTAGAGTGTTACATTCATGAGTTTTTGATTGTAGTGAGTGCTGTTATTTCTATTAATTTCAGGAGAAACTTGAATTGTTCAGATACACCAGTTACCAATAGGAGTTTAAGAAAGGAACTGGAATTCAGTGCTTAAAGTGAAGAATCCTAAACTTGAAAGTGTTAGTCTGGACAGCAAGTAAAGAATAAGTGTATTTTTTGTGCTTAGAATTTATGAAAGAGAGTTTGGGAAAACACACTTTTGTTTCTGGTTTCTGGTTTCTGCACTGACATTGCTGACCTTAACTATATCAAGGAAATAGTATTTCAATTCCATGCTTCAACACAAGAATTTCAATGTTTTCTATTCCCACTATTCATCCTCTTGAGATGACAAACTCTACAGGGCAGAATAAAGCTGAAACATCAGGTTTGTGCATTGCCTATGTATCTTTGCAAGACAAATAATTAATTAGATTTATACTATGAGAAAGTGTGGAATAAGTGTATTGAGTACCTGAATTGCTGTCTTTCGGAAATATCAGATTTTGATGATCAGAATAGTTATTACAGTCTTCTTCCACACAGTCCTTATTGGTGTCCCAAACCTCATTGGTTTAAGTAATTCCCAAATTTTTTTTGCTCTTTTAACTTTAAGCATGTTTATTTCATTATAAAATACTCCTTATATATTAAACTGTTATCTCTATTATCACAAATATGGTATGTAGATATAGCAATATGTTTATATAATATATTTTTATTTTTTATTTATACAGAAAT
>VZTN01006046.1:0-13680 GCA_013400515.1 Erpornis zantholeuca
CTTGGATTGTATAAAAGTGGTACTGCCAGAAGAACACTTTGGGATCCCCACCACCAAGGGCCAGTGGGACATTGCAGGGACCCACATGGGATATCTTTTGCTTAATCTCTCCCCCTCACTTCCTCTCTCTCTTCCTCCCCCATCCCCTACCCCTTTCCTATCTCTATCTGCCTCTCTCTGCCTCAAATTTACTGTTAAATGAAATCTGTTCTATTGACTCCAGCATATGGTCTCATTTGCATCTTAATTCAGGCAGAAGTATCTCTTAACAAGTGGATCCTAACATTATTTCAGTGTATCATAACATCAGTTTGGTGTCAGAAGTGGGATAATAACAAGCCTGAGTTTCACATTTCAGTCCTTATCTGTGAAAAAGCTGAGGCTCAGCTGAGTCTGTTTGCTTGAATGTAAACCAGCCCCCTGCAAACCCCAGGGACAATTTACCTATAAGTCCAGGTTAATGAAGGGCTCATCAGAGAGAGACAGCACTTTCATCATGCAATGTCATCCTCAAGATTAAGGCCCAAACAGTAACACAATACGGAAGCCACAGGTAGAGAAATTTACCCAGTAATGCTCACTGCCATTTTCTGAATCTATTCTTACAGTTCCAGTACAAATCGTTTTTTACTCTGGATGAAAAATATAAAAGCCTACATTGTATTTTACAAATTTTTCAGCACATCTTTTGAAAAAAACAAGATCAGCCATGCTTTTTCTGCAAATTCTCCTTTCCTCCAGCTCACCTTCCCCACCCCTAGGTCCAGGTAAACAATTTGAGGTAATGTCTTCCATTGAAATTTTTGTTACTTGCCACTCTCATGGAACCCTGTGTGAAAGCTTCACCCATGTGCTGCTACTAAATAGAATCTAATCATCAGATCCTTTCTTCCTATCAGCAGCAACATCTTCCAGCTTGGTTTGCTGCTGTTATTACACAAAGCATCCAAAATACAGAGAAGGTGGAAAGACAGAGGGAAGAAAGCAGCAGCAGCAGCAGTTTATCACAGGTGAAAGCAAAGGCTAAAGGGAGAAAAGGAAAAAAGAACTGCAGTTAGAACTGGTGCTAAATGATACTATACTTCCTGTCTGTCTGTATCCTGTGTCTTCCATCCCCCTCAAACACTGATGCCACTCATCACTTAGCAAAGTAAATGGTTTATTAATAAACTAGACTAATTTGCTTGCTTAACTTTACTTGTCGCAAGTAATCTTATACCAAGTTGTCTTGTAAACAGTCAGCAGAATCATTTGTCATTCTATAGTCACAGTCTATACAAAAAGGAAAGGAAGCTAAAACAGAGGAAGATATGATCTGCTGAAACAGAATGGAAAAAGGTGTAGCTTTACTGAGGTCTCTGAACATAAGGCTGCTTACAGCTAACAAGGCTGGGTTGAGCTACTCTGCTCTTGTTAAAGAAAAAAGTGTTGTATTTTTGAGTTAGGAGTATTCAGAGATAATTTGCCATTTCAGACCTCCTCTGAATTGTATTGATCTTTTCCCTTGCAATTCAAAATATTAGCATAAAATCTTCCTTCTGAAAACAACCTTGCAATATAGAAGTGTGACATGTCCCTGGTGAATCAAAAATTCAGATGAGAGCATTCACCAGCTGGCTTCAATGTACTATTTTGTTATTAAAACCAACAATACTGGAAAAAACTCTTGTCTTTTTAATAAGTAAAATAATGACTTAATATTATCATCCCTTTGTAATTATTGACGTGAGATTGCTAAATTCTATGGTGCCATCAACAAATGTAAAAAACCACGTTCTTCATACCAAAAAGAGCTTCCTCATGCCCATTTTGTTGTCTCAGAATCAATTCCAGAAGAGATTCCTTTAATAAACTATACCAATTGGGAATTTGTTCTGCTTCAAAAACATTTCTGATCCCATAAAATGCAAATGATCTTTGGTGATTTTTCTTTTCTCTTGTTGCAACCCAACAGATCTCAGCTGAGGCTTCCTGTATAGACCCAAAGGAAGAGAGTGACAAGGTGGCAGCAGTCCATCGCTGGTGTTACTATAGCTTACATACTGCAACTGCCTCCAAAACCCAATGGCCCCAGGCTTTAGCATCACCTAAAGCCACAGGAGGTCCAACAGTCTATGCTGCTGTTGGCATGTTCAGGCTTTTGTCTCATGTAATTTTCAGTTTGTTGTGGGCCATTAATATCTGACTAACCTTTAAGGAGAGACTAACCTTTAAGTTATTGGGCAGCTATAAGCTGCACTGCTTACTTTTTACTAAACTGTTGGCAGATCTGAAATAGATGCCATGTCACAATTAATATAACATGATGACACTTCCCCAGGGCATTCCCAAACAGTATATTCAAAGTTCACATTGTTTAATGGAACAATTAAAGCAATAATTTTGACTCATATACCTTCACTTGTAAATCATGAAGTCATTAACTTTAAAAAAGCCAACCAGTTGTTATTCATCATGCTCATCTGAAGGGCTTGATACTGCAATAACACAATACCTTACAGTATGAAATGTTTGAATGCCCAAGTGAAACCTGATAAATACAACCTTTTAATGCACTGGGAGTATTTTGTAAAGAACAAAGGCAAGGTGGAAAGATACAGAAAACAAAACAGGGCCAAAAACTCCCAGGTAATGTTAAACATTAAAAAATGGAAGGTGCTGATGGTGAACTTTGTCCCTGCATTATAACACAAACCAGATAATGTAAAGTACAGGAAATGTAGGTAAAAAAAACATCTTGCTACAAAATAATAAATTAAATCAAATAGCTAGGGAGTATAGACAATATGTGTAAGTATTCTCTTGTGACTGAGAAAAACAGGCGTGAAGACAAATATGATTCTATAGCCAAAGTATACTGTGTTTGTCACATTATGAAGCAGTGCAAAACAATGTTAGGGAATGATCTTCCACTACAGTAATTAGTGGGAATTTTGGCTAGAAAATTTTGGTCATGAAAACAAAATCTCTTAATTATAATGTAGCTTCTGCCTTAACTCTTATCAGGTAATACACCTTTTTACTGAAAAAGCCTAATCACAATGTGGGTTTTTATTTCAGTTGCTTTCTTAATGATGAACTAATTCTTAATGTGTTTTTTCTGCCAATAGTTATTGATTAATATATTCAAAAAGGACTGAATAATTCCCAAATGAAATAATTAGAAGCATAACAACACATAAGAAAACCAATTAGAAGTTTTTTTCATTAAGTGAATGGATAAAAAAGCCAACTTGAATCCTGTAAACAATTTAGGGACTCCTTAACAGCATCCTGAAGAATAATTTCAGAACTAAATGACCAGAATAAGGTTTTTTTTAAAAAGAAAGGTTCAAAGGAAGTAAGCAGATTAGTACAGGGATGTACATATTTTACATAAAAAAAGTCAAAGGTGGAAGTGACTGTACTCCACACTGGTCTGAGGGGAAGCAAAGCTCTGAAAGCAAAAGAAAAACGCCTTGATTGTACTTTTCATTTTATCTCCCTTAATCATCAACTGTCAGCATTACCTAATTTCACGCTTATGAAGCTGTTCAGGTTATACACTAAGCTGAAACAAAATCTTGAATAGCAAGTTCTATAGGATATAGAACACTATTTAAACTTACTGGCCCAGATCAGCAACTGGGATATATCAGTGAAGTTCTGCTTAAATCAACACAACCTAGGTATCTGACTCAGATTTCCAGAGGGAAATGATCATATATCTATGAATATCAGCCTGACGATGTCTCCTGGTTTATAGGAAAGGTCTATAATTGAGCACACTCCCAATTTAGATATTTTAAACTTTCTGAGATACTGGCTCAAGTTAAAAGTACATCTGTTACTATCTGTAATAGACACTTGGCAAACTTATCTCAACAAAAATAGCAGATTTAATATTTCATGTGAAATGATGGTTTGCAGCAGTTCAAGACAGGATAACCCCCATAGTATTCAATCCCATAGTAGGAGAGAATGGTTTGTTCAAAACTAATATGTGAGTATTATTACAGGTTAATTATGTGCAATATCCATAAACAGACCTTATTTTAAACCATATATTTCACAATATTTGGCTCTCTACCAGCACTAATCTTCCTCACTAGCTCCAATTTCATTTGTCCATGTGTCTTAGTTAAATAATGTGTGAAAAAATAAAGTATATAAAGTATAACCATCACCTATAGTCATCCAAGCGGACTGGATTTTTGTCTCTCATGTCTCTTATCACCAACAGATTAAAAAAATTCACTTCACAAAATATGCAGGGAGTATGGGGGGTGAATTAAGCCTATATTGCACACATAGCTCATTTTCTTGGCAGTTCCCAAATCTGTTATTGAAATGCTTGGTCTAAGTACTTACTCTGCATTGGAAGGCCCTTTGAGAAGCAGAAAGACCCTTTGTGGGGTTAAAGCCTTAGGACTTTTTGTTGCATTAGCCAGCTGTACCACAGAGTTCTGCTTTGGCAATGTAATTTAGCATTACACTAACTATAAATAAACAGTTTCAGAAAAAGAGGCCCTTCCCAGTGTCCTTCAGTGATGTCACTAAATTTCAACCAGAGTCTCAGAGAGCTTTCTCCAGCCCAGCATTGGCTTGGTAACAATACTGGAATGATTGTGCATCTGGAAAAGTTATGTTATTCTTGCAGGAGACTTTCTACATTTTCAAGCACCCGTGAAACGAGATTAGAGGCATAATGGAGACCTACTCTCCTCAATGGAGTAGGATGCAAAACAAATATTGATTTGGCATATACTGCAGTGCCATGCATGCAGTCCACCTCAGTCTGGAAAATATCTGGATTACCTTAAAGCAGAACTGCCTGTTCTGCTAACACAAACACCTTGTGTCTGGCCAGCTTAGTGTGTGGAATCAACACTGGTAGGTCCACACATCTGAGAACCTGGAAATACAGCCTAGGTCTCTTTATCAAGGCACCAGTCCTGGTCAGGGCAGGATGAGCTCAGGCTCTAAGGCAGAGACATTCTGGGCTGGTGAGAGAACATCAGAACACCAAGAACCCTGGATTCAAGAGCCAACAAAGCTCTGCTCATCTCCCTGGACCAGAAACACGGAACTGGAAAGCCCCATTTTCCTGTAAAACTTTAAGGTCTTCCAAGGAGTTTCTAATCTGACAAATGAAGTATTTCAATAACTATGTTTCTAAACCTCGTCAAAACTTATAACCCCAGATGTATAAAACAAAAACAGATCTTAATTCTTAAACAGAAAGTCTTGGTCTGGAAATTCATGTTTTTGACACACATTCCTGTACATTGCCTGTTAAAATATGCAAAATGTAGCCACTAATAAATATGTTTATTTATCAGAAAGAAAAGTGAGCCCAAAAGAAAAGTGAGAAGCAAATAAATAAAAAAGAACTATAAAATTCAATGTGTAAAGACATTAAAATGGAAAGACAAAATCAGAAGTTAAAGAACAAACATTCAGTTTATAAAGCATAATAAATGTACATCATAAAACATCCATTTCACCACATTTTCTACTATTTCTTGTGTTTAGGGTGGCAATAAATATTATTTTTATTCTAATTATTATAGTGCCTCAGAGATACAATTTCATAACAGCATGGGTGATATTTAGATACTAATTTGTTATATATTTATTTATTTTAATAGCAGTGACTTTAATCTTTCTTTTTTTTTATGGCTTGGAAAATTTCCTCTAAATTGTTACTGTGTAGCATTCTTAATTTCCTTTTATTTTATTCATATTTATATATGTTTGCTCTTTTAGGACTGCAGGATACTTCTACTAGAATGTGCACACCACAGGTGTATAGTATGATTTATGTTTTCTTTTCCCTGTGCAACTGTCTTTAGTCAACACCTAATTCCAAAATTGCTCCATTTCTGTTTCCAGGTTGTTTCTTCAATGTCATTAGGATTAAAATAAAAATTAATCCATTTATTACAGTTAAAATGTTATACAACTATGTAAAGAGAATAATCAAATACAAATATACAAATACAAATAATCAAATATAAATTCTATACTATATTGTAGGAAAATGTATAAAATTGTATAAAAATATGGAGAGTGTTTCAAAGGCAACTCAGAGCAATGACATTCTCAGAATCTGATGAAATTCCACTGCAGCAAAAGCCCATTTATACTTCTGAAAAAGTTTCACCTTTGTGAATGTCACAGAGAACCTAAATCTGCTCTTTTTTCATGCTCATGAATGTGTTAACTTCACAAGCAGTTCTACTGATTTCCTATTCCCTTGAGAAATTCTCTCTAAAAGTGCCTCATTCCTCCTATATTCAGCTGTCTCCTTCTAAATATCTCCATATCATCTCCTATTTGCTACCCAGCTGCTCAAACTTTGGAAATCCTGCCAACTTCATAATACGCCTTGTTTCTTAGGACATGTCTTGCATTTCCCTTCTGCTTTTCTTTCCATACATCTGCATTCATTTGCTCTTCTATGTCCTTTGGACTGCTTATACTGAAAATGGTAAATTCTAATAGGTATTTTACATTCTGGCTACCTTGTTTTGCCCTGTAAAATCTATGGATGTTCATGTCTGATGATGGCAGTCTCTGACTTACATATCAGTGTTTTAGAGATTATGATGATCGGTTTCTGTAAGATCAGACTTTGCATACTTGAGGAAATCATGGGAATTCAGTGGATAGCTCAAGCAACTTCTGAAAGCTTGAAGATACTGGCATTAAAAACAGAATAATAAGTTTAACAAATAAATTGATCATAACAATTTTTAACAAATCTGTTGATCAATAGTGTATTTTCTTCTATGCTAAACATAAAACCCCACTAGTCATATGAATGAAAAAAAATAAAAGGGCCAACGCCCAAGTAATATTTAATCTGGATACTGCAGTTAAAGACAATAAAGAATGTTTATATAAATACATTAGTAACAAAAGGAGGGCTGAGGAGAATATTCATCATTTATTGGATGCAGGGGAAAACATAGTGACACAGGATGAAGAAAAAGGAGAGGTATTTAATGACTTCTTTGCCTTGGTTTTTAATAACCAGACCAGTTGTTCTCAGGGTACCCAGCCCCACAAGCTGAGAGACAGGGACAAGGAGCAGAATTATCCATTATGCCCCATAATCCAAGGGGAAATGGTCAGAGGCCTGCTACACTGCTTATATACACGAGTCTCTGGTCAGAGAGGATGTGCCCAAGGGCACTGAGAGAGCAGTCAGGAGAGCTCATTGGGACTCCTTCAGTCATTTACCAGAGGTCCTAATTGACTGGAAATTAGCAAATGTAGCACACACCTAAAAGAAGGGTGGGAAGGAGGATCTGGGGAGCTGCAGGACTTTCAGCCTGACCTCAGGACCAGGGAAGGTCACAGAACATTGAGATCATCTTGAATGCCGTGATACCACACATGCAGAACAGCCAGGGCACCAGGCCCAGGCAACACGAGTTTGGGAAAGGGAGGTCTTGCTTGACTGATTGAGCTCCTCCTGTGACAAGGTGACCTGTGTTGTGAATGAGAGAAAGGCTCTATGTGTTGCCTACCTGGACCTTAGTAATGCCTTTGGCACTGGTTCCTCCAGCATTCTCCTGGAGAAACTGGCTGCTCAGGCCTTGGATGTGCATGTTGGGGAATGCATTTAGTGCAGGTAGCTCAGTTCCCAAGCTACAGTGAAAGCTGAAAGTTGATCTTAGGAGGGCAGGAGCCTGAGCCCAAGACTGAGCCCCAGGCTGTGAACCTCCAACCCTTTTGTGCAAAGGGCACAGGGACCTGTGGCACTGGCCAGGGGGCAGGAGCCAGGACTCCAGGCTTTCTGCGCTTAGACTGTAAGGGTATACATGCCCAGGGGTAACTTTGTGGTTCCTCCCAGAAGCGCCCAGCTCAAGCTGTTATTTTGTAACTTAGTTATTGCATCAAGTTTTAATTATTTTAAGGAAAGAGATGTCTAGGACTGTGCTATGGGAAACCTGGGCTCAAACTAGTAAGAAAATCTCATCTGACTGTGTGAGATGTAGCTGTGAACAGGCATCAGTCCCAGCTCAGGTGGTGCAAATGTGACTACCAGAAGGAATGGCAGGACAGGGAAGTTCTCTTACCACATGTACTTCATTGAGTAAAAGTCCTTCTGGGTGGCCAGGTCCAGAGATTTGTTGTTAATGGAGTTACATTCAGCTGGCAGACAGCCACAGGAGGTATTCCTCAGGGATAAGTATTTCATCCAACCCTCTTTACTATCTTTACCAATGATCTGTACAAGGGGTTGAGTGCACCTTCAGTAACAAGCTGGGTGGAAATATTGATCTGCTGGAGAGTAGGAAGGCTCTGCAGAGAGATCTGGACAGCTTAGATCAATGGACAAAGTATGAGGCTGTATGAAGTTCAAGAAGGCCAAGTGCGAGGTCCTGCACTTGGGTCTCAACAGTCCCAAGCAGCACTACTGGCTGGAAGCAGAGTGAATCTAAAACTGCCCTGCAGAAGAGGACCTGGGAGTTCTGGTTGACAGTGGCTGAATATGAGCCAGCATGTGCCCAGGTGGCCAAAAATGCCAACAGCATCCTGGCTTGGATCAGAAATGTTGTGACCAGCAGTACCAGTGAAGTGATCATCCCTCTGTACTCAGCACTGGTGAGGCCAAACCTCAGATTCTGTATTCAGTTTTGTCACCTCACTGCAAGAATGAAATTGACGTGCTGGAACACATCCAGAGACAGGCAAAGAAGCTGGTGAAGGAGCACAAGTCTGATGAGGAGTAGTTGAGGGAGCTGGGGGTGTTTAGCCTGGATGTTGCGATACACTCCTCGTTTCATTACGTGATGCCTGGGGCACACTGCAGCCTAAGCGCTTCGAATACATCACTGCAGCTGGAGAAAAGGAGGGTCAGGGGCCACCTCATTGCTCTCTACAACTACCTGAAAGGAGGTTGCAGCCAGGTGATGGTTGGTTTCTTCTCCCAGGTAAGAGGCAACAGTACAGGAAGAAATTACCTGAAGTTGCACCAGAGGATATTTCGATAGGATATTAGGAAATATTTCTTCACTGGAAAATGTTTCTTCACTTGAAATGTTTTCAAGCATTTGAAGAGGCTGCCCAGGGAAGTGGGTTATTGTTCTGGGAGGTACTTAAAAGATGTGTAGATAGGATACTTAGGGACATGGTTTAGTGGTGGGCTTGGCAGTCATCGGTTTATAGTTGGACTTGATGATTTTAAGTATATTTTCCGATCTAAGTAATTCTATGATTCTGTCCAGCTGGGAGACAATCTGTGTTTACTTCAAGATTTCAGTGAAAATACCAAAAATCTAGATTAATAGGAAAGATAAGAGTCTAGAAAACTGCATTTTTCTTAAGTTCAGGGTTTTTGTTGTTTGCTGGAAGAATTATTTCATGGATCATTTATTTGAATATCAGCCTTTTTACAAGGTTTTATTTCATAGACATTCCTGCTTACTTCAGAGAAGTTCTATATTCAGCATGATAGCTCTGAATGTGCAGGATGGGATATTAGTTTCTGTGCATGGTCTTCTGCCTTCCATAAAGAAGAATAAATCATGTGAGAGAAAAAAAAGTTATGACTTAATGTGAACCCCAGAATTAAAGCAAAGTGTTTTGTGATGGATCTTTGAACACAGCTAAGAACCAGTTTTCCAAGTTAAATGGAACTTTCTTTTCTTTGACTTTACCAGAGTGATTTAATATTATGATACTTTAATGAGCAGAAATGTTTTGAAGCACATAGAAATGGAATGAGTGGTGACAGTTAGCATTGTTTTAGGTACATAAAGCCACTTTGGATATTAAGCCATTTTCTGGGGTAAAAAAAGGTAATCTGAAAAATATGTAAATTATCCTTTGCTGTGTGAATTAACGATTGGCTTACAAAAAAAGCTTGAAATTGCAATGGAATAATCCTACATATAGAACTTTACAAGTTGAAAAAGGCTTAACCTTTACAATTTAATTTCCAAGAAGTTGGGTAACATTTTCCTTGGGTTATAGAAAATAATTTTCAGAGACTTACAATGAATTTTCAAGATACTTAGCTATCCTGATTGCTTCTACATCTTTTAGCTCAAGAAATTCTAACAATTCAGAAAGTTCAGTGACCCAACTATTCTACTTAAAATACACTTCACAAGTATTGGAATATCTTCCCCTGACTCATAATAAACTAGCATGAACACTAGCACGAATTGATGCTTAAATGAATCCACTCTTTTTTAATGTTTAAACCTCATAATTGTTAGTGTTTGGCTCAGGAGCTCACTTTCCATGAGTCTATTAACTACAGCAAGGTGGGTCATTTTCTCTGGCAAAATCTATTAAAGGTGTCAAAATTCCAAGAGAGCACATGTTAAAATCCCATGATAGCATAGGTCATTAATTACTCCCAAGGAACATGGCCTGCGAACTACATGAGAGGAGCACAAAATAAGTTGGATTTATTCCTTCTTGATTAATATGCTCTGAGATGAGTTTTGGTCAGAGTGTTCTTCCAGAGCCTTACTGATGAAGCCCATTTATTTGCCACTACCCCACATAAATCTATATATTTTAGAGTTCTTGGAGGAGTTCCCTAATGACACTGAGTTGGGGTTACTACCTGCAGACACAACAGTAACAACAAGACTGACCCAGGCTCTTCTGCAGGATAAAGCCAAAATTATAATTTCACTGACTCAAAGAATATATTGAATAGAGTTTCTATATAGCTATCAGTGTTGATATCTAAGAGTTTCATAGAGAGCTGATACGATAAAATGATATGATAAAAAAGGAGACCCTCCTTTTTTCCTGTCTCATGGAGAGACTGAACCATCAAATCCCCAGAGCACAGCTTTTATGCAAAACAGAACAAAGCCACACACATTTCACAGTCCCAAAACAAAGTAAAAGTGACATCCTCTCCACTTGTGTCAGACTGATGCAGGAGTTTAAGATTCTGAAAACATACCAGCTAAAGGAACTAGATTCTCTCAAAAAAAATCATCCTAGAATTTGCTCCTGTTCAAATGAGATGAGAGAACTTTGAAAGCAATAGAACCCCAAAATGTGCAATACTGTGACAAATCACCCGGCACCAAACTCAAATAGTTTTTCCTGCATCCATCATTACTCACTGAAAAAAGCAAAGGCATAATCAATCAGCTAGACAAATAAACATTAAGAATAGTTCAAATGGCCTTAGAGAAGCTTTAAGAAAGATACTGGTTGGTATTTTATGCCAGCTTGCTCATTTAATATTCTAGAATACCTGCAAGACCATGGTAATTTATATTAATTGACTCTTTTCCATGGCATCTTTCTAAAGGCAATAATGTGATTCAAGGCTATGATTAAATCAAGTAGCAAGCACAAACAGATATTCTTAACCAACGCAAAATAACTGGTCCTTATGTTATATTCTGAGCTGTTGCAGATCACAGAGGAAGCTGGCAACTAAATACCCTGGCTACCCAAAGACTGAAAATTTGCAGAAATTACTAAAATGTCAATGATTAATGTAGTCATTCAGGTTTTGGGGCACTTATTTGCCCATCGAGACCTACGACTTCAGTGTAAATGCCTAAAGTAAGTACAGATCTTGATAAGTGTGCTCAAAGCAGCCCACATCTTTCAAAAATATCAGCAGCTTTATTCTACTTTAAAAAAAATCTCTGATGGTATTCTAAAGTAGTTCTAACATGAGTGTAATACAGAAATCTGTTTCATATTTAGAATATAAAGTGACCATTGTAAAGTCATCACTTAATTGGATTAGCTACATTTTTTCAAATGCAAATGACATAATCTAAAATCTTAGATATTATAATATTGACTGTGTATCATTTACATGCCTGCATAGAATGAAAATTATAGATGTTTCAAGATTTGTATTGGCTAGTCCACAAGAAATATTAACTCTAACATCATCTTGAGGTTGTAAGAAATTCTGTATATTGGAGGCTATTGACATTGAAATGTTATCGAAGCACAACCTCTGCCTATATACTCTCTAGAAAAATTCAGTGTTTGGGATTTTATTTTCCCTTTCTCAAGCCCAGCCTTATTTCTGTAGTATGTAGAAAGCAACAGTTTAATTGATTTACTTAGAGTGCTGTAACAAGCTGGTCTCAATAAGGTAGTACCAGTTATCTAAAGACAAATCCTCTTATGCTTATTTGAATATATCTATATATATATATATATCAACAGGGCTGATGAGGACCTATAAATATATGGTTTCTTTACTAATAAGATAAAAATTCTTATCCCTCCAAAATCAAAGAATCAGAACACAGAATTCAACTCAGTATACTTTCTTAAAACATAGCTACTTTGATTCTGAAAAGTGTCCTAAGCAGAGGCAGATGACACAGAATGCAGCTCATGTAGTTTGAATGACAAATTCAAAACCAGGTTAAGAAAATGAATAATAGTAAAAAAGTGTAGGGATTTGAGGTTATTTTTCTCCAAGAAATAGTTAGAAAATGGTTTACACTGTGTATAACAAGAGCAAATGTCTACATTTTATAACTCTGTATAAGCCTCAAGAACAAGATGACTCCCCAGTAATGCACCTCAGACTTAAGGGACACTAAGATTAAGCCACAATCAAAGATTTATGCATAACAGAGTTCCTCCTTTCTTTTGGCACTATTTCATTCTATAGCAGATTTTCTGCAGTCTGATACTCTGTGACAGCCATCCAGAAACTAAGTTAATAATTTGTCTTACATTGCCAGTGCCAGAACCTGAAGAGCAGGATGTGTCTTACAGGAAAACATGCTGGTTTGTGCATTATATGTCTATGGGTGTTTCAATTTTCCTATTCTTCTCAGGGCTTGTCTGAACATTAGCAAGTAGATAAAATAATAGCAATTAAACATTAAGGGTCATAGAGAAAATACTTAATTTTATTGGAAAAAAAGCTTCATGCTCCAATCAGGCATCCAGCCCAAGCTTAGAGCCATACCTAAAACATGAAAAAATCTTAACTAGTGTTTTATTTCTTCATAACCTGTAGAGCTCTGCCTTTGAATAGTGAATAAGATTATTTTATGCATAATAGTGAGTCAAAATTTCAACACATATTGCAGCTGTCTTCATGGAAAACTTCGAATTTCAGGTATATGAAAGCAAATCCTGTAAATTATGCTTAATTTCTAGAATTATGTGGTAGATATAAGTTACCGAACTGGGAAATTCATTGACAATTCATTAATCTTAATAAGATGTATTTCCCATGTTTGTTTGATAGACAAAAATTTCAGGGACTTGCATGCCACCATTCATTTCAAATATAATACTATGCCCCCAAAGGTCTTCATTTATTTTTGTGCTAAAAGCCATCACTGGTGAACTGAATTCAATGATTTTACCCTTTTCAGTTTTAGACAGATGCAGTGGAATAAATCCAATGCCTTAAAATAGTGAAATACGATACCTAGTGAAAGTAGGATGAAGGTTGTTTCAAGGAACAGATATCTTGAACCAACTGTGTGGGAGATTGATATTTTTCTCTTTAACTATACTGGTAATTAATTGCATCACTAGCCAGAAGAATTTCACATTCTCTGCAGAATGTGAAGCAGCAGCTCAGCAGACAAGTTGCTCTCTGAGACAAGTCAAACTCCTTGGGAGAATTTGATTGCACCTGATTATTTACAACACTCCCAGGCTGGCTATTTTTTTTTTTTTGTTGTTGTTCTATTTAGTTCAGTCCCCAGT
>VZTN01006046.1:23090-61698 GCA_013400515.1 Erpornis zantholeuca
TGAATAGGGGCTTTAAGCAGTTCAAAATTGAACTCGTAAGTTAGCTGTGAAGAAGAAAATGAGTTTGAGGAAAGCATGAATATCTTTAATGGGTTTGTTTTTAAGCTCTTTGTTATAGCAGACGTGGATTTTTTTAAAGAATGAGAGTGCTTCATACAGACTCTTATAAAGAAGATAATCAGACTAGACAAGGAAAAAAACCAGCATTCATAAACGCAACATTTACTTGGTGGTCTGTTGCTGGCTGGCAGCCAAGAACCCACACAGCTGATTTCCACTGCATGGCATGGGTCCTACAGAAAATGTAGTTCCTTTGGGGCTTATCCATGGACTGCAGCCTTTCTTGGGATGTCACCAGTTCCACTGTGGATCACCTCCTACAGCTATGGTTGCACTGATATTTTTAATTGGTGTTCTCTTTCCTTCCCTAAATATGTTTTCGCAGAGATGTCACCAGCCTGACGCCAGGGCTTGGCTGTGTCCTGTGCTGTGTCTACTGAAAGGGGCTGGAACCAGCTGCAAAGGCAAGTGCCCAGTCAGTAACAGACTACTCAGTAACAGATTTAAGAGTCAGAAGGGGATGGATCAGAACAAGGTGCAGTAAGAGGAGAGGGAGGATATCCTTATATGAGAGAACAAAAAGAGTGACTCCAATAAAATTTTAAACTGCTGCATTTATTCAAAATCCAACAGGAAAAATCTATTTGCAAAGGAGCTGGCTTGTATTGCTTCAGTGAAATGCTTCAGAGTAGAGTGGATAGCAGGATGTCATAGTCCATGACCCACTGAAATAAGCAGCATTTTAATGTTTCATAGACTAATTTTGGCAGAATTTTCTTGTCCATTGTCAATTTAATGCACTATGAGTGAACAGAGATATGGGGAACCACAGGCACCATGCATTGCTGCCTTTCATTTGGAATTCACACTTTTCTCATACACAGCATCACAAAGACTTAAAAGCCTTTTCCTCAACATGGAAAAATGTAAATAATGTTCATTCACAGAATGTTGATTGTCTGACTCAGAGGTGTGGCTGAAACACTGTGAGGTTTGCTTCATTTTGGTGTGGTAGGGGAACAAAAGTCCATTTTCTGTAGGATTTTGCTCCTTGCAAACCCTGACTTTGTGACCCATTTTAAAATATGTCTGATTGCTTCTTCATTCATTTCTCCAAGCAGAAGACTTCCTCACAAGCCAAATCTAATTCTAAATATTAAATGCTAAATAAACTAAGCCCTGCTCAACAGTCAGTAACTCGCGATGAAATCATCAAAGACTTTGGTCTCTGCACTTAGTTTTCCTGATGCCTCTCAGCTGTGTCTCTCTTGCAGTGGGGACCTAATAGAACCAGTGCATAGTGGCAGAATATTGCAGCCCTGATAGTGAAATAGGACCTGATACAACGTTGCAGCAGTACTAGCCCTATTCGAATGTCATAATGTTAGAGGAAGGTAATCAGTAGATGGATGGAGAATGCTCAAATGTTTATTGAAGCCCCTTTAAATTTGAATGTTTGATATCAACTCTTAAAATGGAACTTTTATATTCAGGGCATCTCAAAAATACTGGCGCATTACTTGTAGATGAAGTTATTTTTGTCAATGTCTTTTAAAGTCATGACAGGTCATGGATTACTCAAAAGATTTGGGGATATTTTTTCAAATCTAAGATTTCTTCCAAATGTGTTTGGTTGGTTTGGGGTGTGCTTTTGGTTTTTATTTTGGTTTTGTTTTTTTTCTTTTTGACTTGTGCTTCCATACCTCTTTTGAAATACTGGAAAATTAGATTTTTTTTTCAGATTATCTGACTTTTCACATTTTTTACTTTTTCCAGTGATAATAACTAAAATAAATAAATAAATAGATGCCTTTAAATGTCTCAAAATCATTAAGTTTTAAGCAGAGATTTTTAAAATTTCAGGGAGGAAAAGAAATCCAGTTGTAGACGTCTACTCTTCCTATTAGACTTAGTATCTGGGAATATTCATAGAGAGTAGGTTTGCACAATAATAACAAAATAGCATGTAGTCCCTATATCTGAAAGAAAATTTAGAACACGTTAAATTAAGCTTTGGTGTAGGTTTGTTAAAAACCTCCTGCTGGCATGAAGAGGTCATAAAATGGTACAAGGTTCGATCTGAACAGAGACAACAAATGGCAGAAAATGCCATAAACTTTTGTGCAGGACTAAAAGGTGAGATGGAATTGTAAAAATTAATTAGCAACATTACATTTTCCTTTATAAGCAAGAATGAGAAATCTCAAGATTGCTGGGGTTTGTAACTATTAATTTATGGGAAGTTCAGAATATGAGTTTTAAGATTCAGTCCAGAGGAGGGCCACAAGATGATTAAAAGGTTGGAGCACCTCTCCTAGGAAAAAAGACTGGAAGAACTGGGATTTTTCAGCCTGGAGAAGAGAAGGTTTCAGGGTGACATAACTGAAGGGAGACTACAAGAAAGATAGAGAGAGTCCATTCAGAAGAGCGTGTAGTGACAGAACAAGAGGCAATGTCTTTAAATTGAAAGAGTAGTTTTGGATTAAAAATTAGGAAGAAATTATTTATTGTAATGTAATTACTCACAGGAATAGATGGCTGCCTCATCCCTGAAAGGATTCAAGGCCAGGCTGGATGGAGCTCTGAGCAACATCTAGTCTAGTGGAAGGTGTATATGCCCACAGGGGAGGGTTGGATGTAGATGATCTTTAAGGTACCTTCCAACCCACAGCTTTCTATGATCTATGAGCATCTATGATGCTCAGCCTAACTCCTAGTCCTTCCAAGAGGAACTAGTTGTATATAGAGCATCAAAAATACTTCTGCAACATGGGCAAAGGGCTTCTGAGGTAGGCACAGAATAAAATACTGAGAAGACTAAGTACCAAAGTGTCCTCTGTTTAGTCCATTTGTGGAGCTGGGTGTCTCTGAATCATGTCACAGAACATCAGCACACTGGTGAGCAGCTGCCTAGAGATTCCCACTGGAAATACATAGAATTGGAGTTTATCAGTAGAGGTCTGTGTGCCTCTGTCCTCTTGAAGTCTAGTGTCCATTAATGCTCCTGAGCCTGAGACCCTATAAAAAAATGGAAGAGATCCCAATCTAAGGAAGATATAATATCACCTTTTGTATTATTAGAAACTCGGGTCCAATAGCTTATCTGCTGAAAGAGCAGGTATTCAAACTGTAATCTCATTTTTAGAGAAAATGAAGTCTCTATCAAAACTTGCTTTTTCAACACTCCCACTGAATCTGTGTCACTTTGCAGTAAAGAACACATGCTGCATAGGGAGAGCTGGTGCCTTAGAGGGGCATCCCAGCATGCCAGCACATTGAAGGATGAGGCATCAAGCCAGAAAGATTTACTGCATAGCCCAGATAGGATATAGAATACTGAGTAAGGTCTCCCGAGAATAAGAATGCATTTTAGATGAAGTATTTCAGAGGCACTTACTGTCAGACACAAAGATAACTTCTGATTATTAACCCTTGTGTTGGTAACCTTTAATTGCAGAAAAAAAAAAAAATACTGTTTAGAACTTCTTCCCATACCCTGTTTATTTAAAAACTGTTTCAACTCTGATGAGGCCTCATGCTTCTCCCTTATTTCCCCCTTATTTTAAGTTATTACTAGACAATGTTCAGGACATGCTCCAAATCATGGTGTCTGACAGAGGTTTTCATTCCTTCATAGGTGAACTCCACAAAATTATTTGTAAACTCTTACATAAAAATCGACCCTGTGTCATATCAGAAGCTACAGAACAAAACAACCAGTCCACATGATGTTCATAATAGCCTCTCAAACATAACACTCAGCACGGACTTGTGCAAAGCTGCTCAAAATGAAAATTCATGTATCATGGAAAGCACTTGAACTGTTTTGTGTTTGCTCTTGAATCGAGTTGACAAGATGACAAAAAGTACTTTTCTTTGTTCCTACCATATCTAGAGCTAATAATGTCTCTTGTACACTTAAAAAAACTAATAGAAATTATCACTTTCCCCTCAATCTTCTGCCTATGCTGTACTAATCAGGTCACTGCACAGAAGACTACAACAACCTTTCTACCATGCATCAAGTTAATATGGGCAGAGTTGCAACAATAGCTCCAACATTTACCTCAGAGGAACCTATGAAAATGCTCCAGTGTTGTGTAACCATTTTAGACTGGCAAAAAACCCAAAAACCCCAGGAGTTATGCAAATACACATTCTGTCTATTAGCGTTTGAGCACAGCAATGATGCTCCAAAGATACAATGGACAAATGCTATGTTAAGCAGCTTCAATTGTGTGTTCAAGAACTCTTTTGAAAGCCTCTTGTACAGCTGCACAGTTTAGAAAAGCAAAACAATTAAGAGCCACTGAAGTTTTACAGTCTGCCTACCAAATTTTACTTTTCAGAATTAAGATGCCATAAAAGTGCCTGAAATCCCAAAAATTTAATGTTTTGACAATTACTAAATGAAAATGACAAATAGCCAAGTAGAGCTATTTAAATGTCCTCAACTGACAGGCTAAATCTTGGTCTGAAGCTGCAGAAATACTAACATCATCTGAAGAGTATAAATGAAGAGAATGTCTTCATTAGACATTAGTATTAATGAAGAGAAGTGTAATTTGAGCTGGAGTGCTGGTAACCAATGTCCGTTTAAGGATTTTTCTAGTGGGGTAATTTCAGAATTAATACTACTGTAATTTTAATTAAGGTAGTTTTGGATTTGTTTTAAAAAATTATTTAAGTGAGCATACTCACCATTTGAAAGTCCCTTATAACTATACCTTAATCTCTATGATTTTGTTAAAGATGTTTCTAGGTCAGTTTTCTTCAACACTCTCTACTGCATTAAGTGCAAGTAATTTCATTGTTTCTTATTCGTTATTGCATATGAAATGTCTATGAACAGTGCTCTATTGATTTTAAGCAGTTTTACACCTTTGACTAAATTTTCCTCTTGTTCAAAAGCCAATTTTCTTTCCTCCATTACTGAAAAACAGTTTTAATTTTCAGAGACAGACAAGGGAATAAAGTCAGGATTTTAGAGCCGACAAAGAAAATGGTTAAATGTTTGTGTTATCATATATAAGATGTGTCCACCTTGTGAAAACATTAGGTTTATGTAGTGCTAGAACAGCTGACTAGAGCAACTCAGTTTTCTGAAACAACAGGCAATTCCTTCCATAGTATTTATTTCCTGTGTTGACCTTCAATGCAGCTGAAGTTAAGCAGGCAGGTCCTATCTGTCCTATAGGAATAATATTCTGGGAGGCTTAATGTCTTTTTATAGTCTATAAAATAACTCCTCCCCATTATCATTGCAAATATTCCTGATATAGTCCAAAGCACACTCATTGCTGCGTAAATAATTTGTAAAGTGCTGTGGGGTAACTTTGGATAAATTTTATCCTGTTAACTTGTTGTGCCTTTCCCCCTTTTTTTCTGCTCAGTATTTTTCTTCATGGCAATTTCTTTTGTAACTTTTTACTAGTCTGCTTTCACAGTGAAAGTAACACTTTCATATGGTTTCTATACTTGCCATCAGTCATAGCCATTCCTGCAGCTCTATTGGCTGAAGTGTCTCTGTTACAGAGGATACTAGCAGCTCATTGTCAGTTGCAGGAAAACTGATCTCAGCCTTGAGTGAACACACCCAGTGATATACACAAAACTTGGAGACAACAGTGTAGATTGTACAAAACAAGAGACAAAGACAAGCACCAGAAAGCCTACATAGTTGCAACATCTTTCTAAACTGTATGCTTAATTTCTGAAACAGATTATTTTAAAGTAGGATTTGTAGGAGTTTTGGTTTGGCTAATAGGTCACAGGTGGGTATCTCACTGCCTACCACAAGTTGCCATCAGCCTTGAGATTCCTATTCCTGTCTCCAAATCTCTTGGCCAAGGCATCTTTTCCTGTGGCCTGTCACAGCCCAGGCTCAGCACAGCAAGTGGCTCACACCACTCCACACTGCCTTGGGGGCACACTTGTGCTTAATTACTCTGGCCTTTTATGACAGATGTAAGAGGAAGAAGGGATTTAACTCTTTTCTCCATTGAAGAAGTCCCACAACGAAGTCATCGGGGTTGGCCAATGGCAGCTATTGACAATTTCCACTGTCTTCAGATGAAGTTTGCTCATATTTAGTATCATGTGCTTACTCCTTACAGGCACCAGACCAATGAATCTATCCCAAAGCACTCTACTTCCAATTACCTGTTTCTATGTTACCATACATATTTCATATTTCATATTTCATTTACATAAATCTGACTTATGGTAACTCCTCAGCAATTGTTGGTTGGGTTCTTCTCTGCAGTGTTATCCTTACTTTTGTTATCCTGTTCAGCCTTAACATAAGCAGCAGTAAGCTTTGATGTATCTATATTTGGCTCAGTACCTTCCACATCAAAGTTCTTTTTTCATTTTCTTATCAGATCCTAGTACAATGTGAATAAATCATTGTAATAATTTTAACTTGTCTTGTGTGGTTTTTTTGTTCTTTGATTTAATAGATTTATTAGAAATACACCCTTAACATGCTGCTTTTTGTCATTTTCCATCACTTAACTTCTACAATTTTTTTCTACATCTTCTTTGTTTTTATTGTCTCCATTGTCTTCTCCAGATCATTTGAACTATTCACAGTTTTACTATGTTAAATATTTTTTACCTGCTTACATAGAAATACTACATTTTAGTACACTCTATGTCCCTCTTTTCAAGTACTGACATTTTACTTGTAGCTTCTGATGTAATACAATTTTTAATCTATCTTTCTCATAAATTGCAGTTCCTCACAGTACTATCTCCCTTAACTTTAAATTTCTTTCAAAATTTGATTTTATAAAGAGAAAAAATTGGTATTATTGAATCTCTCAGAAATTCTTTGTGCTGAAAATTGAAGGGTATGTTTTAGAGGTGGGCATATACTCATTAGTTTATGTGATTAAAGGCACATGTCCAAGAACCCAAAGGAGCCCAGGGGAACAATGACAGCTGGGGTAACTTCAACAGCCTCATCAGAGCAAAGGGAGATCTGAGATGGCTCCTCCCCAGGAGAGTCACAGGAAAGCCTCAGCCCATGGCCCCAGGGTGGCCACCACCTAATCCTTTCCTCGGTCCTTGGAAGATCATAACAGCATTTGGGAATATGACTAAACGTCAGGAAGACCCTTCTGCAATAAAAGGCAAAGAAAGTTTCAGAGTCTGTCTTATCCTCTCATTACACTCCATTTCTAGCTATTTTCCCAGGTGCAGGGATCTCTGTCCCATGTGCACATGTGTCTGGGGATTTCAGTGGTGCAGCAGGAGTGGGACCAAAGGTCTCAGGGCCTGTGTGTCTGGGGTGGGAGCAACTGAAGAGATCATATTTTTTTCACAGGTTTATTGTCTTCAGGTGTGTATTTCAGCATGTAATCACAGGTGTAAGTCAAGATAGACCAGCCAGTAAGTAGAAGGTTCAGCAGCTGGGTATTAGAGGGGCCCCAGAGTCTAGGCTGGATCCTGGAGAGACAAGGGAGTCTGAAAGTTGATTAGCTCAGGTCCATGCCCGGTACTGGAGAAACCACAGAGTCTGAGGTGGTCAGAGTTGTGCACCAGGGTGGGTTTACAGCTTTGAACCAGGCAGTACAGCATCGCTTTCATGTGTCTGTGTGTGGGGCAGCTGGGTCAGGGGTCTGTGGCCAGCTAATGAACAAGCTGAGTGTGAAAGGATGGGTACTGGAGCAATCTGTACTGTGTGGGGGAATGTATCAGCAGGTCTTTGCATGCAGGCTAGAGAACCAGCAACTGGAGTGGGGCTGTGGTCTCAGAGGCCTCTATGTTCAGGGGCCAACCACTGGGAAGGCTGGGATCCAGGGCAGCTACTGGACAGCCTGAGTGCTTGAGCCCAGCTTCTAGAGGGCTCCAAGTTGTTGGCTTTCATCCTGATTAGACAGAAAGGGAGGAGGATGAGTCCTTCTGTGCTGTTTATGATTCCTGAGTGCTGCAGTTTCTGTCTGTTTTGATCTGCATGTACACAGGGATGCATACATGTGTGCCTACTGGGAAGCTGGACTTGGAAGCACAAAGCTGGAGCATCTTCCCTCTGTCAGGCTACCAGATTAGGCAGCTCCTCAAGGTAACATCTGAGAACAGTGTGTTCTGAGTAGGATTTGCAAAAACACTTAGTACACAGTTGGATGAATGGGAAATTTATCATTTGCTTCAACAGGCATGGATTCCTACAAGGGATGTCTTAAGAGCACAAGCATTGCAAGAACCAAATAATTTTTCAAAGTACTCTTTTCAAAAAAACACCCGTCTGTGAAAATATACTATGTGTTCAAAATACAGTTTCCCACATTTACACCCGATTTTGTTACACTGTTTTGGACTTTACTCTTCTCTCAGACCTATTTTACAAGCTGTATGTAATAGAACAATTCTTTACTTACCCCAGCATATCTGTGAAAATAATCCGTTTCTCTATATTTTCTATTAACTCTTGATGAAAACTATATACTAATTAAACATGACACAGGTGTTTAGTTACCTGTGGTTTTAACAAGAATGTTGGTATTATTCACATTGTATTTATGCCATATGAATACCACTAGTATTCTCAGATGTTCCAAGCTAAATATTTCCTTCACTTGTTTTTATCAGCACTAAAGGATATATTGAGTAATGAGATAACCTTTTTTTCAGCAAAGGTTAAAAAATAATTTCCCTCCATTCTCTGGAAAACATGAGAATTCACTATTGAATCATAGGATCATAAAACATTTCAAGTTGTAAGGGACCCATAAAGAAAATTAGGTCCAACTCCCTGCTCCTCTCAGGACTGCCTAAAACCAAAAACTAAAAGTGTCATGCGGTCACTCCTTAAACTCTGGCAGGCTTGCCATGACCACTTTCCTGGGGAGCTTGTTCCCATGACCAACCAATCCTCAGAGGTGCTGGCATTGTTCAGTTGTTTACAGGTGGTAAATCAATCAATTACAGGTGGTAAATCTAACCAGGAAAATCAAATTATACATTAATCTGATCTTTTACATTGTTTTATACGGCAACACTCAGTTTGCTGTTACTGACAGTTTTAAGAGATACTTCCTTCTCTCTTTCCTCATGGACATGTGCATGTATTCTCCTTCAGGATTGTGGTATTCCAAATTATTATTTTAATTCCTTCTTTAACTCTATAAAAGGGCACTCTAATTGCAGATATTCTTGGAGACTTCCATTTTGTGTCAATCAGAGAGAGGTTTGGTATGTCAAAAAATTTCCTAGTTCTAGAACATCAGAAATATAAGTTCAGAACAACTGTTTCGTTTAAAGTTTCTTTATGCTTTCCATTTATACTTTGAAATATGTATATAAATACTGAGAGGGGTGTGTATTTTTTTTGCATTACGGGGAATAACTTTGCCCGAAATAGTGATAAACGTGCAATTAAAACTTTGAAGCGCTTGAGGTATAGAATGTAAGAATGAATAATTTCCAGCTGTAGTCTCAGAAGCAACAAATAGTGCCCTCCATTTTGAGTTACATTAGTTTAAATTCCCCCAAAAGTCTTCAGGAATATTGTGTTGAATATTCTTTTTTATTTCAGTTGTCTATGTTTTTAAAGACAGCTGGAGCATATTGAACATGTTTTGGCTATGTCCAGTGTATCTGCATTTTGTTTGCTTCTTATATTTTTAGAATATATATTTGAGTTCTACATTTGCAAGTTAGGTATCTAATAAGAAGTTTTGCATTTTGATGTAACATGGAGAGTTAGTATTTTCTCTCTGGTAGCAACTTAACAATCGATGCTTATTAAAAATGTATATTATTTGAGACACTAATTATTCATTAACATTCAGACAGTTCTTCTCAAACTTCAAAAGTGTCATATCTCTCAGAACTTTCTAATGCCTCTTGAACTGAAAATAAAAAAATGCCTTTTGCACAAGTCACTCTCCTCAAAATTGAAACAAAAGTAACAAAAAGTTGGCTGTAAATTTCTGACCTGAAGGGACAGCTGAAGGAGCTCTTCTTTAATTGCAATGGCAACACTTGTTCCAACCCTCTCAAATGTTCAGCTGATTTGACAGCAGAGATGTTAACTGAGATGATCAGGTCACATTATCAATAAGCAGCTTCCTCTATGACACCTTTCACTTCCTCACTTTTAATCTGTGCATCCTGCTCACCAAAAACAGTCTGACTGCAGTAGCACAGATCTCCATGGTGTGTAATCTATGCCAAGGAAGGCACACTCAGGCACCTTTGGCTGACAGCACAGGAGAAAGGAACAGGAGCTGGACCCAGTTAGCTGCAACTGGAACAAAAACACAGTGTGAGAAGTATTCTACTGAAGCAGTAGTTACTGAACAAGCCTCTCCCAGGTAGACCCAGCAGACTCATATTCCTATTTAACTCATGCCCAGGGAGCATGCACAATCAGGAGTGCTGCCATCAGCTCTGATAGCTCATGCAAGGAAATAATTACAGGGATTGGTATGGGATGGAGTGCACAGGGGGCCAGAGCTGCTACTCAGTGCTGCTGATGTCAATGCAGGGATGGTGGTGAGATGCCAAAGGATGCTATCCCCTGCAATCTGTGGCATGTCAGAGGCCTGATTCCAGACTGCTCTCACAGGGTGGTGGTAGGGAGTAGCAAAGAACACAGAATTTTATCACTGAGGACATATAGGTGCATACTGCTAAAAGAAGTTCAGCAGCTACTGTATATACTATAAATTTAGATGAAGAATTTGGAACAGGAAGGGCTCTCCTGAAGCATGAAGACTGGCCCCAGCTGTTATAGCTGGCAATTGCTTCATCACAATTCCTTTAGCTTCAAGATAGAACTTAATCAGCTTATTAGGTTTGAATTCCCTCCCCACCCTCCCCCCTCCCCGAAATGTCACTCCTCTGATGGTTAGAACTGTTATAATTTACAACCTAATTTAATTTATGGGCAGATTAAATTCATCATTTTCTTGTGTCAACATCATCCTTGCCTAAAATAAAGCAGTTTTTTACCCTGAAGTTTATGTTTATAAGGTAGGCAGTGGGAGAGTGATTTATCACCTCAGTTATATCCTTTCTTACCCTTTGTTTTGCAGGTAAAAAAAAGAAACCCATTTTTCTTCTTCAAAATAGTCAGCCTTTTCTCCACGTGTTTTTAGAAGCATTATAGTGTCAAATCTACTTCAGTATGAATGAATATTTTCAAAACGTGGGTGGCCAGTACCATATACATCACCAGTGCTTTCTTCATATGCATTCTTTTACACTTGCCTCATCTAAAAATGCCTTTCCTGGATGCAGCCTGTGATGTCTCTTGTCATTTACATTTTCACATTTTACATTTTCTGATCTCTTAGAACAGTCAGCTCTTTTCTTTATTATTTGTAAATGATCTTGTGCTTGTCCTTATTTGAACACCATCCAAATTTTAGGACCATATCTCCACCTTCTTGAAATATTTTGAAATATTTCATATTCCACACTATTCTCTAGTACTTCCTTTACTACTGTTCTGCAGCCTCATCTTAAATTCTTGTTATCTAAAACATAGATATTTAAAAATAGTGCTGAAAATTAGAGCAGAATTTTTTGGTAATCTGCCATTCCTATTGATAACGCCTGTCTGAATGTACCTTATAATGCCTGTCTTTCCTACCAGTTTGCATCCATTCTTTCTGAAAACAAGAATTCCTAAACTTATTTGTGAAACATCATGTGAAACAATGTCAAAAGCCTTACTAGCATCAAGATATTTGACATCCACTGTTCTTCCAGGATTCACAATGTGTATTATCCTGTCACAAAAACAAGACAGGTCTGACACTACCTGATTTTAGCAGATCTGTGTAGGCTCTTACTCATTGCCTTGTTCTCTAGCAATTTGTTTGATAACTTACACAAGTATTTCTTCTAGGAGCTGAAATTCAGCTGTGGATTTATAAATACCCAGATCCTTCTATTTTTTGCTTTCAATAGATGTTTACTGCACTTTTGCTTCTCATGCCACTGTTAAAAATTGCAAAGTCATCACATACAGTTGTGATCACATCTATTTCATCTTTACTACCATTAATGAAATAAGCTAGCCAGGTCAGATTCATTTAGAATCTGATGCAAAACTACCTTCCTGATAACACTAGGAAATGGGAGAAAGAAGTTAAAAAAAAGCAAAAGATTTATTCAAGATTTCAGAAATGAGAGGCATATGGCAAAAATGTTCATTATTTTCCTTAAAACTGCTATCCAGAGAGAGTTTGTAGCAAAACCTTGTTTCAAAACAGGGTGCCAGCATCTTGCATATACATGATGCAATCAGTGCACCTCTGAAAATGCTAACTGTAAATGAAAATATTAAGAGTGTTAGGAGAAGATTAACAAACCCTACATGTTGTTACTGAAAGACACAAAATTTTAGCAATTCATCAACAGTGCAATACAAAAATATTCCTACATTCAAAATAAGAAACATTAGGCAGTTACATGTTAGATTGTTCATTACAAAGTCCTGAGCAGTCATGCGAAGTGGACAGGAAATCTAACACAGTCATACAGTTGTGGACACATATCTTGCTTCACAGAGGTGAGTGATGACTGGCCAGGCTTAGCATTGTACAACACATGGCAAGCCAGTCAACAACTGCTGTAATCACTAAAACATAGACTGCTAGAGTATGGTGCAAGTGAAAATTTAGAAAAATGGATAGCAGGATCAAAGGCTTTCCGAAATGTCTGTGGGCTCATGTTTCACTCTTAAAAAGTGAATAGAGATATTCTTTTATTCAGAGAACTAATAACTGGATATAATAAAGACTTTAGAGCAGCTAAAAACCACCATTTAACTCCCAGCCTCAGGATTGTTGTGTTTTATGTTAATGACTCACTGGATAAAATCCACAAACAAGGTCAGGTAAAAATTTGTGTCCATGATTCACTATCCCTTTGAGAGAATCCAAACTATTTGTTTACCAACTCATGTTACCTCTGACTAATTTTAAATTAATTTCTTTGCTTATGGTATTGCAGAGAAGAAATAATGTTTAATCCTTTTGTCATGGCTGTGGGACAGGACTAGACTTTGAATTTTCTTGGCAGGAAAGAATGAGTTTGCTCATTCTTGGAAAGATTAACTAGCCTCTGTCATTTACGAAAGGATGATGCCATACACACAAATTTTTATTGAAAACACTGGCTGCAATTTCATCCATGTTTACTGCTTGCACTCAGAGAGTGTTCAACAGGTCAGTTCCCTCAAGAAGCCTGTGGCAAGAAACCCTAGTATGTGGATCTAACTCTGATCAGGTTCAGGTGTGAGGTAAATGGTTGTGCTGTGCACAGAGGGACAATTCTGAGTATTGATATAGGGAACTTGGAGCTGATGGCAGCAAAACAGAGGTTTTTTTCTGATTTGGAGTTGGTGTTTACCATTGCAATTAAGTTTTAAAAGTCGTATTGTGTGTAACCTTTAGTGAAAATAATATACCTTTCACTTGCATTCTTCTACATATAAACTGTTTAAGGTTGCCTGCAATCAACAGAGTTCACTAGTCTTGATATAAGATAGATATTACACTAATAAATTCATTTAGGCCAGCAAAGTGCTCCCCAGACTTACTCCTGAGGCCTTGCACCAGAACACTGCATGTGATGCAAAGTGATGCAGGGGGTCCAGAGTCTGTTACAAGAGCCTGTGTCAAACTGCCCCCTCCCCAGGGGACACACCTGGGCATTCCCACCTTGCCCAAACATATATTAATCCATTGGACTCTGTGGTTTTGGGGGGGACTCTCCCCACCAAGAAGATCTGATGGAGAGGATCAACGGGATGCCATTGGCATCCACAGAGTGGTGATATTTTCTACTTTATCTGCCTCTGTCTGCTTTTCTACCACCTTTGTCCCCCCCACCTCTTTTCTATGTCTTTCACACACATACACTCTCTCTCTCTCTCTCTCTCTCTCTCTCTCTCTCTCTCTTCCTTTCACATTTACAGTTAAATAAAATTTATTCTATTGACTTTGGCATATGGTCTTGTTTACACCTTAATTTGGGCACAGGCATCACTCTAAAATTTTAATAACCGAATCTCAACACTGGGCAGGCTGACTAAATGCAGCTGCTGGAGAGACCCACACTGTACATATGGATATATATTTCTCATCACTGGACCTCCATCCTGTCCAGCCAGAGAGGGAAGGAGTTCATGGGGGTGCTCTGTGGATCTGTATGACCTTTGGCCGATCATGTGTATGTGTATATATATATATGTAGGTAGGTACATATGAATGTACATGTAGGATATATATGGGCTCTGTGTTTGTGTACACCTGCTGAGAACATATCTTCAGCCTTGCCACTTCTTGGACAGCATTGTAATAAAATATTGGATTTGCCTGCATTTCGTTTAAATTATTTTTCTTTTTAATAAGCCAGTTAACTGTGGTTACATTACTTGTCTAACCATTTTGTCCCCTATGGCAAAGAAAATAAATAGCAAAACCAATAGTGCTTCAACTCTGGATTTGCATTAAGAGAGTTGTTAAAATTTATTTTGTTTCTTATTTTTCTAGACCAGTAAATTTTGGAACGAAGTATTACTTGGCACCCAACAGAACCTTCTCATCTGTTCCTGTTAAGCCCATCTTAAAGAACCTCTGTGCCTTTGTAACAAAAGGAGGGAGAGAAACAGTCCTTCATTTATCTCATTTTTCAGCTGCATAAATCAGTTTGACTTGTAATGATTTTGTTATTGAATAAGAAAACCAATCTTTGAATTGTGCTGATGAGAAATTATATTTTGCTACATTTTCCACACTATTTTTTCCCTAGGTTATGCAGAACTAATAGAATTTAAGCAGAAGTCAATTATTTCCCAGTTTACTTCTATTATTCTGGAATATATATTTCTGTTGAAAAAGAATCTGTATCATTTGATATCATTTTTTTCCAAGTAGATGAATGAAAATTCTTAATGACATATGAGACTGCAACTCAAATATTACAGATCACTATGTTCATTCATACAGCTGTTTTAATTTGTATGTGCCATGATCACAATATGGGAAAAGCAGAGACTGTGTGGAATCCTCTGAGCAAACTCAGATCACAAAGATGTAACAATTTGAAAGCCCAAGAGAACCAGGGCTGTAAGAAGAACTCAGGGAATAATGCATTATTATAGTAGCAGGTACATTCAAAAGAAATTGGTGTTTGGTACAGCCACACACCTTCACAGAGCTGCATGAACAAAAGCTGATGATGTCTCAACAGCCTGGAAGAACCAAGAGCTTCCCTGAAAGGAAGTTCTTAAAACCATCCCACATGTTTAATGTGTCCTTCTACAAACTGTAGGTTGATTTCAGCTATTTTGCATGTTAGTTTAATCATATAAGATTATTAACATATTTTCAGTTTTCAGGATAATTTCCTGTATAATTATTCTTCCTTGGTTCAAACATCTAATATTTTTCTTATATGGTCTATACATGTACCTAATTTACTTTTTTTTCTCATCTGAGCAGTTCACAATCTCACAGTTAATTGTTCATAAGCAAACCTTAATTGTCTCATTTTTCACACCATTGCTCAGCATTGCATTTAAAAAAGAGATACTAGTTGATATCCGTCTTCTGTATTTTGTTCCATTTCCCTCTCTGAAAAAAAAAATGTTGACTCTATTACACATCAGATTTTATTGAAACCTGAACAGGCATGTTTGCAAAATATCGTAAGCACTTGAATGTTTTCATTACACACTGAGAAAAAAATTCTCAACAAATACCACCACCTTTCTATTGTCTGATTTCAATGGATCTGTCAAGTATTGTTACACAATACAACAATAAACTAATTTTCTGTTCTTCATGGCAATATATGGTGTAACTTATCTGTAAATAAAATACAGTAAGTCTAGTTCAAAACAATTTTCTTGTATTTGTATGTATTTAAAGGAAGCAAGCAGATAATGGGGGTTTAACTTTTTATTTTCCCATAATTCTGAGACAGGTCTCTCTACAACTTCTCTAAGGGTTTGTGTATCTCTCTGCACGGGATGTGTGTGGGGAGGTGCTGGCCAGGGGGTGCAGGGCAGTCTCCATGAGGAGAGGCTGGGGCTGCCCATGGCTGGATGTGATGGCTCCAACCAACACACACAGGGCACAGCAGAGCCTCTCGGCCACAGTGGCGGCTCCTCTTTGATGCTGTATTTGAGAAAGGGCACAACACCAAACAGAGAGGGAAGGAGGGAATAAAAGCCGTGCAAAACAGCAGAAGAAACACCAAAGTCAGACAAGGGAGATGAGGAGCTGCTCCATGGCAGAGTGGTTATCCCCTTCCACCCAAAGAAAACCTGCTCTAGAAAAGGTTTTCCTGAAGCATTGCAGGCGATGGAAGAACTCACACTGAAGCAGAGGAAAGGTGTGAGAAGATGGGAATGTCAGAGAAACTTCTAAGGATAGACCATAGGGTGCCCTTCCTCATTTTTTCCATGCTGAAAGGACTGAGGGTAACCTGCAGGGATTGGGAGGGGGGCTGGAGGGCTGGAAATAAGGAGTGAAATTAAACTTGTCAATGCCGGAGGAAAAGATCTGAGGCCTTTGCTTGGCCTTATTGGACCTCACGAGGTTTCCACTGGCCCAATTCTTAAGCCAGTCTAGGTCCCTCAGGATGGCTTCCTGTTCTTTGGATATGTCAATTACACCACTCAACTTGGTGTTGTCAATCCATCCACATGTGGATTTAATAGGAGGGGGGGGAATGTCTGTCTTAGTGTGCTTGTGAAGGCTGCCACAGTGTTTGCATCTGAGTTATCTGGAATTGCCAAGTTTTGTTAGATAGTAACATTTTAATTCAATTAAAATTTATATTTTAAAACAAGTAAAATTACAAAAAATTCTTACTCGCATAATGTACTTTCTAAAATTATTGAAGGATGTATCTTTTTTACTTCAGAGACTGGGGAAAAAATGTGAACTCCTTTTCCCTTCTTCTTTCCCTCCCTCCCAATCACCCCTGGATAATATAGAGTCTCCAGGGAGTCACTCCTACATGTAAAATAGTTCAACCCCTTCCCTGAAAAATGGAAAGAATAGGATAATTGTCATCCTAGAAACCTTTTCTATTCATAGTTGTGCTAGATTTGCCCTTACACAAATTCTTCATCCTTGATGTCAATATAGTTAATCATTCTCCTACCCACTATTGCAAGACCCAAGTTATTTTTAATGGGTTCTACTTCCTACTTCTTAGTAGTCACTATTCAAAAAAAAATGTTCCTCGAAATACTTAGAATTGCTAGCAGTAAGTGGAAGATTGAAGAACAAGACTTATCTTAGCCAACAATCTGAAACCACATCCTTTCTTCTTCTCCTACTACTTTTTATTTTACAAACATATAGTTTAGCATATTTACATGTCACTGAAATGGTAATTACCATGCAGTTAGTTCCTGTGTTTGAGAGTTGAACTAAAAATCTTTGGAGTAAATGGAAATGGTACAGTTAATTTCAATGGACAAAGAGCCATTGCATAGAGAAGAGGAAAAGGACAAGCCTCAGAAAAGTACCAGAATTTAAAGAAATTCAGCTTGATTGCTATTCTTTGTCTAGCAGGCAGACAGAATTAATTGCACTGCTGCCAGTTTGTAGTGGTGTTTTGTTCACTTCTAAAAAGGGAAAAGAAGACAATATATTTTAATAAGTGTCTGCTATGATGTTAAATTAGAGAGAGTAATCTGATCATGGAATTTGTATTATTTTGGTAATGGTCATCATTAAAGTTCAGTTATTCACCTTTCTGCATGTTGCTTCTGTAAGTATTTTTGACATATATCCAAGAGGAATGTGTTCTGGAAATTCCTCTAAAATCAAATGAAGGTTTAATTTCTATTAAAGAGAATTAAATACAGGTTGGAAAATACCCTTGACAAGCCAACAAATGCCTTAGCCTCTTCCAGCAGAACGTGTAGTTATTATGCATCTGAAAAAGGAATAAGGATCATTACTGAAGAACTCAAACATACAGCAGGTCTCTTACTGAAAGAAAAAGAAGCATGTGCTGGAATAAATTTCTGCATAAGCTGTAAAAATAAATTGAGGTCTGATGTTTAAAGGAGTAGGAAGAAATCAATAATTACAGTGTATTCAGATAGTAAAGACAGACATATTTTATTCAAACCACATTTTTTGTTCAAAATTTTAAGGTTTTTGAAAACCTTTAGAGGAAATAGAGAAATTGATGGTACATATTTAAAATTAAATTTGTAATATATTAATACTGAATAAGCTACCTCAATACATACCTGATCAAGTTGGCCTGTGCAAATTTACCAGGGCTTGGCATCTGCAGGCTCATGGGCACCATCAGGGTCTGCAAAGTCACCGTCAAGCACCTGTTCCAAACAGATGGGACTCTCTCTGTTAGCCATCTACACCCTGATCCCACCTCCTCTTATGCTGCTTCTACTGCAAAGTAGTTCTTTCCTGCTTCCAGAGCTTCACCAAAATGTGATTCTGAAGATTATTTTTTTCAAATACTCGCAGGGACAAGACAGCAATGAAATAAAGATAAAACCAGAGTAGTCAAAAGATACATAAACAACAACAGATAACTCATAGAAAAAGCCAGGAAGTACATTGCTTTTGGAAACGCGACAAAATTTCCACTCAAAATCCAGTCTAAAAACATCTACATTACCTTTTTATTCAGACCTTCCAAGATCTTTGGGTCTTTGCAGAGTCCTTTCTTCTGCTCCCTTTTCTTTTTACAAGTATCATTGTGAAGGCTTTCCTTTTGTAAAGTTCTGGATTTCTCAGTCAAGTAATTATTGACAGACTTGAAAGACTTCAAGTCTTTCAGCAGGTGTTCTGTTGCTTCCACATAATCTTCCCTGAGAAAACCCAGTCACTGAGATAAGGTGTTGCAATTTCAAAAGTAACAACGTTTTGTTATTAGCTTTCTGCTAATAGTCTCTCCAACCCTAGAGAAAAGTACCAAACAGACGAACAGCCTTAGTGGAAATCCTTCTATACCAAAATGAAAACATTTTATATAAAGAATACACACAAATGAGAAAATGAATAGTATGCATATATTAGAACCTATCATGTAATATATAAAAAACTTACTAGAATATAAATTTTAAGTTCTACCATAAAAATTTTCCAATACCATATCCAGAAAATATAGGTAGCAAATATTCTATCACACTTGTTCTAAAAAAACCAATACATAAATCACAGAGAAAAAACTTTTAAGTTTCTGATACCTTGATCACATTTCTTAACAGTGAGGAATACAAACTGTCTTCATACTTCACCTGTCATATATATGGCATTTCTAAAATCTTAAATAAATCATTTAAATTTTAAGTAGTGTCATGATTTTGTAAACATATAAATCAACTATAAATTTTAACAGACACATCATCAACACTAGAAGTCTTTTCATAAAAAGCACTAGTGAGCGCAGTAGAATGATTACTTTTTTCAGAATTTCAAGCAGAAAAATTATTTAAAGCCAAAGTAGTCCCATGAGATGCAGAATGAGTGACAGCTGATTTCCTACACACTATGCTTAGGTCTCCTTAATAAGTCCCATGGTGCAGTACTGGGCTAGCTGTGTCCTTTATTTTTTACTGTTCCTGTGTCAGGATGTATTACTGATACCTCAGAGCATATATGTGTTGATTTTCTTCTTGGAATTATTCAGTGGGCCAAATTCATACCCGCTTTTCCTTATTTTGGTATCTCCATCCTCTACTTACCTTGAAATTTCCACAAAACATTTGTCTCTGAGATTTCTACCTCTTCATTTGCTTAGAAATTTTCCAATTAAATTATATAGGGAGACACACAGTCAGAGCAACCCAATACCCTTAATTTTTTTAATAAATCAGACATCAAGACTCCACTACTGGTTCTTTCTCAAAACATTGTCTCACATTGTGGGGTTCTGAATTTCAGTTGATCCAGAGTAAGGACCAAAAAAAGAGACTAAGAACAACTTGGTGTTTGAGAACTGTGGCAAATAGTACTGCTTTTTTGTACTCTGTTGGTCAGAGAATTTTCATTTTTTTGAACTCCACCTATTCCCTCCACTGTGGTACCATTTCGGTTAATTTATGAGGAAAGCTACCAGATATTCCAGAAGCAATTGCTTTTTAGCAATTGCAGGATGATCTGACATTTCTAATGGCTATATTAGAAAAAACACATCTTAGTTCAAAAATACACAATTATTTCTTCACTGCTTTCAAATTATTTCCTTCTAAGTGTAGTTTGAGTATAAGAAAACATGAACTCAGCTCAGTTTAGTTCTATCACATACTCTGTACATTCTGTCTTGTGAAATATCAAGGCAAGGTACTTCAGTATATGTTCAAATGTTGGACAAATTAAAAACTTGCTAGAATTGGCAAATTAATTTGCAAGGCAAAATTTGGAAATGGCCTTGAAGAAAAACCAGTAGTGGTGTGTGGCTCATCTGTGGTATGAAAGAAAAGCAAAAGTTGACCTCTAATGAATGTAAATTGCATAAGTAAAACTGTAAAAGGCAGAATTGTAAAGTGAGTGTTTGGAATGCAGAGCTTGCACATCCATTTTTCTAAGCAGGATTTTAACTTTCATATGCTCTTTCTTTTATATCTTTCCAATACTGAGCACCTTTGGAAATGCAGCTGATTCTGTGCTCTGCAGATTAGCATATTTTGTGTTAAGAAACCTACTTAGAGTCTTTTTAGGCCATTCTCTCTAATTCATGTTCATCTCTACCATACAGCTTTGAGGACAGAATGGCAGAAAGACAGCTAATGCTATGTGTCTTTTCTCTTTTTCCTTTCAGTGTTTGAAAGAAAGAATTCTTGGTCCCTCATTTAGAGACTTGCTTGTCATTTCTCTGTGTCTGTTTTGAGAAAATATTGTATGGACTTGTAATCTTTATAATCTTCAGAATAATGAGGATTTAAAGGATTGTTCTACGTTTAAAGTCTAGATAACATGATCTTATTTTTTCCTTCTGGCAAAAAAAAAGAAAGATAAAAAATGAGTGAAGATTTTATCTGAGTACTCCTTTAATCTTCTCTTTATAGAGAAAAGAAAAAAAAACAAACCAAAAAACCCTTAACTACTTCTTTCTCCCTTTTTTATCTCAGGGAGAAAAATTGACTCCAAAATCCTACCATTTGAAAGGTACTTTCACATATTTAAGAAGCCTAAAAGGACAATCTATACAATATTCTTTTCTGGCAATCTACACTCTTTAAGGTTAAAACAATTTTTTTTTTTTAATTTGGAAAGATCATGTGTCTGCTTTCTACTCTTGTTAGATGGAGTAAACATAGTTAGACTGTGATTAACATAACAGGCCTTCTTAACTGCCCCTCAGTATCACTGCATTCCCATCATGTCTTGGTGGTACAGAAAATCATGATCAATCTCACCACTCTTTCTAGTATAAATTCTGCACTAAGTTTTCCTTGAACTGAGAATTTTAAGAATAGGAGAACAAAATGGTTCCCATATTTTCATTATCTCACTAAACACTCTTTGAGCCTTGTCCCTCTGATATCTAAGTGTACAAACATGTGGGTGTCATTGTATTAAATAATATCTGTTTAAAAATTATAATAGTTGAACTTTAGGAGGGGGTAAAAAATCTGCTGTTTCACATCTAAGGCCTGACAATGTACAATACATTCCATGCTGATCTGAAGAGGGGTAACACCTCTTCATCTCAGTCCACATGCTCAGAGATGACTCTGGGAGCCAAGCTTGGTAAGAGGGTATAATTACAACAGTCACTTTATGTACTATTAAACAAAAAAAGTTATTACTACTGAGAGACACAAATATTGTATGCTGGATTAGTTATCAGACGCAGAGAAAACATTTTTTTTTCCTACTTTCCTGCTGTTGGAGTTATATAGGTAAAAATATTAACAGTAAAATTTAAGACATGGTATCTTAGCTAACCTTTGCCCACAATACCACAATGGTCCTGACCACGTAGATTCACCCTTCCAGCAGACTTGAACTAAATAATAGTCAGGAGTTGTAAGAACTCTCAAATAATAATTATTTTTGCACTGATATGTAATGAATTTTGCCATGAAATCAAGTTAGTGCAACCAAGTAGTTTTTGGGAACCATGAGCCAACATCATTGACACAGTAGGCATTGCATTGTTTTGCAATATAAAAGACAATTTATTATAGTTCATGATAATTAAGAAAATTTGTTATGGGAAATTATGGAAAATATAATTTTCCAATCATCCAATAGCATGAGAGGACAGTAGCTAACAGACTATATGAAGTTTCAAAGTTAGATACTAAGCAGTACACGATTTGAAAAATATAAAAGTTAAAACCTAAGGCATCAATTACGCCCTATTATAGCAGAAGACATGGACAAAAGAATCAAAGACGTAGCATTTATTTCACGTGCCATTATCTAATCTATTCTAATGAAATCTGGTCAAAACTATTCATAATTATAGGCCTTGGATAACTATGAGCACAGGACCAGCACTTGATAGACTCTATAGCAGAATACTTTCCTTCTTGAAAACTCTTGCTATTTGAATGTGTATTTGTTCAATAAAGTGAACAAATATATGCAAAGAGAACAATTTTTTTTAAAAAAAGGATGGTACACATGAAGGAAAACTACTACACAGTTTCCTCTCCAAGTCCATATTAAGACTGAGCATTCCATGAAGTCTAAAATGAGAGAATAGAAGCTCACATGTTTTTGGGTTTAAGAGGAATCTGCAAAGGCATATGAACAAAATGGCATAAAATATGTAATAGTCTTAATGAATGAGATGTTTAATGAACCAGGAGGTACTAAAGATGAAATTAATCACACTGACACCAGTTTTAGGGTACCACCCTTAGATTTCCATTAGCTCTATAAGAAAGAAATTAATGATATAGAATAATATATTAAAAAAAGTAAACTGAACTCTTACCTGTAAACACTTGCACCGTTTGTTCTAATAATTTGCTTTCTGCAATTAAAGAAGCCAATTTATTGAAGTTTATGTACCCAAAAGCTCTGAATGAGACTTGTGAACAGGTATGTTTTCCTTGGAAAATAACTGAAGAGGAATTTTATCTTTAAATGTACCTGAAAGCCATACTTTTTGCAAATCCTTCTACTTCAACTCCTTTATATAGTATTACGTGTATAACCTGGATTAAAGCTGAATAAGATGCTGCCTTTTGAATTTCTTTAGAGCTTCATTTATCAGACAGCAAATATCAGAGAGCTACAGAAAATGTACAGAAAAGTATGTGTTTCACATACTCAACTAATCCAATCTTGTTACAGTGGAATAAGCATGTTTTACTGCTGTATGCTTTCTATTTATGTTTTTCAAAAGCCATTATTTAAATACCGTTTCAGGACTTTGTTATTAATAAACAACTTTCATAGTTCCCTTTTACCTTATAGTTTAATAATTTTTTGGAGAGGAAGCTGAGATAACTTCATGTAATGATTGCAAAAATTCTTCTGAATTATGAAGGATATTGTAATGTATTGAAGAGTTAATACAGAGGACTCCTGATTTAAAATCACAGATTAGATCCTCTGGTGAAATTGAATTATCAGCTTAAATGAAGTTCCAATTCAGATTCTCTTTAGTACATTTATATTTTATGTGCGAAGTGATACTGATCTTTTCAAGTTTAGTTCAGCTAAAAGGCACAGTCTAGCCTAAGGTAGCTGGACTCAGATCTTGCACTCACAGAGAAGAGAAAGGCTCCCCAGCAGATAATTAATTCTGTCTTAAAACAGAGCACTAAGGTAAGAGAAATGACAGCGTGATCTATAGGTGTGCCCCAGGGGATATTCTGTAATGAGACTAATAACCCAGCAGATCTCACAGTACTCCATGATGAGCTAGAGACTCCTCTAGAAAATGATTCAGAGCATCGAAGTTAGGCTGCAGAGGAGTCTCTGCCTTTTCATTGGCTTCAAATATATTAAAGAGCCAAAAATGAACTCTTGACAAATCCTCTCCTTTTCCACTGGTTTTATAAGACAGTCTTGGTGAGCAACTAATAATAGATATTACTTTTTTTTGAAGGCTAAAATTAGGAGGCATGAATCCTGACCACAGTTCCCTCTTACAGAAGGTTTACAGTCCAGCTGTTGCTCTTTCCTATGTATAAACATCACAGAATTGAGCCCAAAGTTTTAAATTTTAACTTATATCTAGATTTAAATTCTGCCCCTCTTGCTAAAGCAGAAGAATCCAATAATTCAGCTTTCTGTTACTTGGGTGGATCAGTGGCACCCCTCCAAGTGCAAGGAAGACTAATTTTGAAAACTGGTAACATCATGGAGTGAAAGCAATAGCTCAAATAAAATTATAGGAAAATTACCTCCAGGAAGAAAAAGCAGCATTACTCTCTCTTCCTCCATTCATCTAAGTATCAGAATCTTGCAATACCCTTCAGTTGCATCCTGTAAGCCCTTTTCTTTAGGGGCTGTCCATCACATCACTGTCCTTCTGCTTCTTTGAACTTTCCAACATGAAGCAAGTTGAAGAACACCTTGGCAATTTTAGGGGTTGGAAAAGAAATTGCCATTATATCACTGTGTGATAACATCATTCTGTGAGTTTTCATTTCAAATGTTATGGAAAAGAAAAACAAGAAAGCAATGTTATGAATTACTACATAGTCAGAAAATGAATGGCAAAAGAGAGGAAAATAGTGATCAATAGACGACAAAGAGTCATGTAAAATACTGATTAAAATATACCTTTCAAAAATTCGAAATCACTTGAAGGGTAAAGTGGTTTTTACTCCAATTAGCAGAGTTCACCTGGTATAGAGGTTGTTCCTTGGTTGATGTTAGAAGAACAGAAATAGGTGTCAGTATTATTATAAATGTGAATAAATGACAACCTTGAGTCGAGTAAAAAATAAAGCCATAAAACTGAAGGAGATTTTATCAGATAGTCAGGTTAATAAGCATTAATATAAGACTGCTGAGCTATTTGTGTGATGGTTTCATAATCTCAATTCCTTACTTTGCCATATTCCTATTTCAGAACAAAAAAATGAACCAAAATCAACATCACAGTTATCTTTACATCTTTCATAGGTTTCATATTTATACTGTATTATGAAATCAAGGGGAAGGAGCTGGACTGATCCTAATGTAACTTAATGAAATCAATGTATTCAGTTAATTACATTTTTATGACATTGTTTGTGTGCTTTTCAAATAACTGGTTTTGTATCCTGTTGTTCTTTTCTGGTTTTATGCTCTATAATCTATTCTCATGGTTTTCTCTTTAGAAGTTCTGCACCATATGATTTTTTTTTTGTTTGTGTTAACTCAGCAGGTGGTTCTCCAAACTATGCATATGCAAAACTTGTGTAACATTTAAAGCACAGCTGGATATGGTCCCTTTTCACTGCTTCGTGATACAGTTGTACTGTACATAGCTGTGACAATAATTCCCTCTTTTTATTGTTGCTTTTTTAAATGAGAAAAGAAGAAGAAAATGCACCACAGGACAGCATTATTGAAAAAATTAAATAAGAGAGCTATGATTAGTAAATGTGACTACATATAACTTTTTTTCTTGGAGGAGTTAGCTTGCACAGTGATGTATGCCAGCAGAGGAGCTGCCTCATGTATAGAAGGAGGTCTTTGGGTAGAAGCAGGCCTCTGGAAATGTAGATGTATAGAAACTGTAACTTATTTGTGCAGAAATAATATATGAAAAAATCCAGTTTTAGCTTAATTAGACAGCACCAAATTCTGAATCCTTGCACAAAGACAGGTCTTGTAATCTTTGATATTCAGGAATTGCTTTGAGTCTATGGTTTTAAAAATGGCCTGAATTCCAGTGGCTATTACATAGCAGATTATGCATCCTTCTCTCCATTTCTTCTCACCCCTGGCTCCAGACTTTATTTGTAAAGTGAAACAACTCAATGATACAATTTCTATACTTTCTTCTCCAAGCATACAAAACAAATGTTTTATATGACATACTTTTTTATATGCATTTTTTCATACCAGTCAGTAAATAGTTTTAAAAATTGAACAAAACCCCCAATTCAGTTACTTCAGAATAGCTTTTCATGTTTCCTTGTATGTTACCTTGAAATATTGCTAAAAGACAGTAGAAAGTACAATTATTAAAATTCTTTGGACCATTTATACTGTAGTAGTTCATGGCTGACAGATATCCCCAGAAAAAAAATTACAAACTTAACTATCTTCACTTGTAAAAGGTGAAATATTTTCAATAACTGTAGAATGTGGTCATCAGCTGTTAGATTCTAATGAGAGAAGAGTAGTGTAATGTCATTCATTCATATTTGTGGACATCAATCATTGCTGCAGATGTACTTCATTTGCACAGAGACAGCAGGGCCCAAAAAACTAGGGCAGCTAATTGTACTGTTTTTTTGGTAAGTTTTTTCTATCACTGTCTCTTGAGTCTGAAAACTCTGTGCTTCTTATTCTCATGCTCTATTCTAAGGTGCAGAATTATGCCTTTTCATAGACTGGTTTTCATACTATTCATCTTAGAATATTTGGTGTTTTATAGATTCTTAGATTCCCAGAGAAAACATCCTACCTAGGTCTTATTTTAGTCTGTTTATTAGAGGAAAGAGAACTTATTTAAAGGCATGAAGTAAGTGGTAACTTGAATTGCAGGTGATAGTTCTCTGCTTTTTGAGTGCATTCTATTTAACAAATGCTTCTGGAGAGAAAAACTTCACACATTTTAAATTTAAAATGCAAGTATTATTTTGTTGGTCATATAGATCCTGTCTTCATATTTTTGTTTGTACCTGTTTCTTCAACTCTTATCTATGCTGATATACCTAGTTCATATGATTCATAATGATCATAAATGCAACTTTATCATCTTCAAATGTTATCATTTTTTCATTGTCTTCCTAGCATTACTAAGAAAGTGACATACTGGCAGAACCTAAAAAGTTACCTGGCCTGAAAGTGTGTGGACATCATGACAATGGATTGGTAGGATTCAGTAATACACAAGAAGACAGAGGCTTTCTTTTCTAAATTTCTCTACTTTATTACAGGATAACACAAATACCAAAGAAAGTCTGTTAACAAGTAAACTACCACAAATTCGCCACCAGTAAATATTGTTATGATTACTAAAGCAAACATATGTGATCTACTATATCTAATAGATTATAGTTTATTTAACCTGTATCAATAGGCATAGCTTATTTGTAATAAGCTATTAACAAATTACTATCCTCAATCAGTAATACAGTGTCAATCAAACAGTATAGCAGCAATCAATAATAGCAACAACCACAAACATCAACAACCAAATAGGTATATTCAGATATGTATTACAGACTACTATAAATTTATCTGTAGTGAAACAACTTGTCAACAATGCAGATATGACTGATTGCTTACAGAGACGTGATGTGTAGCAAGTGAATTAGACAGATTTCAGAAGGGGCCAAATGATCCCATAGGGTGACACAGCCATCCCGGAGATGGGGGGGAAAACCAAACCAAGCTGTTGGAAACATGAAACAGTGAGGAAAACACAAAGCTCTATATCTGATAGGGTCTGCAATGCAAACATGAAAATCAGATGGAGGTCTTGTGGTTGGTGTTGCTACTGCATCAGGGAGAAACTTGGAGTGAGGTGGAAGGGGCTCAATCTTTTCTTCTAATCAGTTTACGTTACCGATACCAAGTATCGGTACTTACATATACCAAGTACACAGCCTACCAAGAAATATTCCATACAATGCAACTACAGAGAATGGAAGGTTTGACCACACTCCCATCCACAGCAATGTACACTAAAGTGGTTAATAAGGTATAAAATATACACCAGTTTTATACCTAATTGGGTGATGAGAATTCATCAAAATTCATGGGTAGGGATCACTGGGTTTTTCATACTCCGCTTCCCCAAAAAGTATGCCTTTTGGTAAGTCTTATATCCTTGGCTATGCTGAGTGTTGACCCAGGAAATTAAACTTGTTATTGCAGTCATATTATTAATGCTATATATTCTGCAGTTACTGCATTTGTCACTGGCAATCCTAAAGAACTGTATATGCTTTTACTGAACAGTAAACAGTGCTATTTGTGAACCTGACTGGCTCTTCTTAATGCAACAGGACCTACAGTTAATAGACTACTCATGGATCTGGAGTCAGGCCCATAGTTATGCTTTTGCAACACAAACCAACCACAAAAAGGAGGGAAACATAAATTACAAGGTCTCACTTCACAAATTATCTGTGTCACAGAGTCTGGAGTCAGACAGGAAGCCCCAGCAACAGTCCAAGATCTTGTGGAAAGTTAGTGCTGAGTGTTTATATTTACAAAATTAAAGCTATGTGCAGCACAGTAAACTCTTAGAGAGAGAAGCCCTATTTAGGATAAAATTAAATCCTTTTTATATGAGAGACATGAGGGTATGGAACATCACAACTTCAAGCAGCTAAGAGATGCTGTTAATTCTGATTTTTTGTCGGTAACTGCCCAAAGAAGATGGTGTTTTTGGTTCTTGTTTCAGTCCAAATTTGTTTTTCCAGACTGTTCTCACTTCTACCAATGAGAAGTGGCCATTACACTTTCTTGGATTTGAACTTATAGATGGTACCTGTCCTGGTTTTGGAGACAAAATCTTTGGAGGACGTGCTCCAGAATGAGTGCCTCCTCCAAAAGGGAAAGGGCCTCCCCCTTTCCTCCTCCAATGGGACAAATTGATAACAGCAGGTGAAAGTGGAAAAAACCCAATCTAAACTAAAACAAAACTAAAAAAGATAGAACAGAAAAAATCCCTCAAAATATGTCAAATGCCTGGAGAAGGGAAAAAAAGCACACGGGCTGACAATTAGTCCCCCCAAACTCCGGGAAGGAGAAGGAGAAGCCCATGCAGCAGGCCGGAGCAGGGCAGATGGAAGAGTGCTCTGGCGCTGATCCTCCTCCTCCCTGCAGGCGAAAGGTTCAGCATTCCTTGGGCTTGGACCAGCCAGGGCCACCCCACGGGCCTCCGGAGGCGAGAGAAGGGAAGGAGGGCAGGGAGATCAGGGGTGGGAAGGGAAAAAAAAACTTTTCCTTACCTAGCAGGAACAAACAAAAGAAAAAAAAAAACAAACCCAAAGGAGCCGTGCATCATCCCTGGTGCCGTTCAACTGTTCAGCTGCGCCGCCCTCGGCCCCGCGGCTCTGGCCCAGCCTCACGGGCCCATCCGAAAGGTACAGCGGCCTTGGGCATTGAGCCGGCGGGTAAGGAATAAAGCAGCTTCATAACATCACCCCAGGATAGTATCTCAGCGTGTCTCCAGTTTTTAGGTACCCTAGCAGTACTGCAAAGAGCTCAACTGCACTTTCCAAGGATATTTCTTGTTTGAACACCTAGTTCCCAAATTTGCATGTCCCAGGCTAGCCTGAAATTTCTGTCAGTGTTTTTCAGCAGACAATTTCTTCTGTTCGTAATTTCCCTTTATAATGAGGCCACCTTTATAGCTGCTTGCATCACATGGTCACAAACGATCAGTTTAAAATATGAAAAATTGCACTGGTTTCGGTTCAGTTGTCTATTTGTCTTGTGGTCCAACATAGGTGTGGCCCTTACTGAACTCCATGATCTTAGAGCTCTTTTTTATCCTTAACAGTTCTATGAATCTATGATTCTATATTTCGTTTTGTTGGTTGGGGAAGGCACAAGAAATAAAAAGCAATGCACTTTCCCCACAGTAGTATTGCTGTAGTCTTCTTGACTACAGCTGAGCAAGCTATCCTGGAGCAGTAAAACTTACAGCATTAGATATCCACAACACTTCTTACAAGCTCTCAGTACACCTCGCATTAACTTAGTTGTGCTGTTTGTTAGAGTGAGTAGGATTCCTCTTGTCTTAATTTAGCCATATGAGTTTTTAAACTGAAATAGTAATGGTGGCTCCATTGTCAAATGAGAGAGCTAAGCACACCTGGACAGGGACTTGGCCCATGTATAATCATTGCCTAAATGGAATAGTTGAAATTCCTTTCTGGTGATGTGTGTCCTTCCCTTGAATATAGATTCAACATAGTGTAATTTTCAATCTGCTGGTTCTGATATTACTTTGGTAAGATGTATTATAAACCTCTTCTATCTTCCTCGTTTTGTGTCATCTTACAGGTTGTCTGCTGTGGTATTTGGTAATCTGAAACTCCCGATCAAATTAACCTTGTCAAATTACCGTGCTACTTTCCATTCTTTATCAGCTCCTTTTTGGCCAGTGTTCAGTTGCTTGGAAAGCTGTCATTCAGTTATCAAAAGACAAATTGAGGTCTCACTGATTTTTTGTTCCCCATGTGTATTATGTTTGTGTCTTCTGTCAGATACTTAAGTTTTTACTGGGATATGTATCACTAAATTTGTGTCCTTACCTGTGTGTGATTTCTCAGTAGCAATGCAATCTGCCTGCAACCCACAACAAAAACTACTGAACATCTATAAGGTAGAGTAAGGTTCAGTTTCCATCTGAGCATTTTCTTCAAAACCCATCTAATATGGAGGATATCTATCTGAGCTAATATATACACTTTAATATCCATTGCAGGAAAAGTACAGAAAATAGGAAAGTACAAGGAAACTTGTGAAATTCTGGAAGAATAAAAAGAAATAATAAAATCAATTGAAAAATGTACAAAAATAGGCAAACTGGAAAAAAATTTGAAAGATGAGGTAAAAATACACTAAGTTTTTTTAAGGTATTGAACGATACAATAGGTATAGTTCACTGAATATGTGGCCTGAGGACAATAGATGAAAAGATCTGTTTTGAATTTGAAACTTACAAACTTTTAGTTCTACCTGTTGATGAGTCCAGATGATTGGCAGACCTAGTAGAATTATTAAATATAATGGCCTATTTTTTCTAAGTATTTAATACAATAAACTGTTTGTTGTATTACACCTCATTGAAATTAAGTTAGATTGCATTTGATAAATTTGGCTATCCAAGTATAGATGATATATATTTGATTTAGATTGTTTTTCTAAGTAATTTTTGAGACAATATCTTGCACTCAAATTTACCTCTTGTTTATCATACCTGCAAATCTTACTATAATTTATGATTTGCAATTATTGAAAACCAAAATCCACTTTTTGGTAAGCAGTAAATAGCTTTCTAGCCTAGAGCAATTGTGTAGGACAAGCTGTGGCAGTAACCTCCAAATGATACTTTTGTTTTGAAGTCATATAAGAGCTTGAATCCTTTGTGTAGACCATAAATAGCAGCACTAAATGTTTTCTTGGGATGTAGCTGTGAAGGGGTCAGTTAGCACATCTATTCATTTCAAATTGCTTCCACTGACACCAGACCTGTCCCTTCATCACCACAGAGGGAGATGAAGAGGAATAATGAATGAACTAAAAATAGAGGAGTGAATCTATTTGAGGATGACCTGATAGAAAGTCACAGAGAAGAAAGGCAGAGGAAACCATCTGGATATTTTCTGAACAGTAACCTAGGGTGACATTTGCCTCTGTTGAAGACATGGAGTCTTTTGGCTGTCCTCACTGTCCTTAGAATTCCCCCTTTGTTTTCTCTAGATCTGAATCCTTTTTCTCATTATTTTTCTCACCACTGCTACCAACTTGATCTTTACTCCTCGATATTCAATATTAAACAAATCTAATTAAACAGAAATATGGCTTTTTCTAATAAGAAGAGAGACAAGATTTTAGGTTCATTGCAATGCAAATACATGGTCCCAGTAAAGAACTTAGATAAGAGTTGTGGTGGCAAAGATACAACCCATATTTTGTTTCCCTAGTGTTACTTAGATAGAGGCAATATTGAAGGACAAAAGGATCATGGCTAAGGGGCAGAGAGGTTTGAATTCAAATATGATTTATTTTGGAAATTACAAATAAATCTAAAGCAACTAAAGAAGCTTAAGAAGTTGGAATTTGATTTATCTTTTATAGCATTATTTAATCCCGCCGAGAGTAAGAAGAAAGGGGAAATTGAATTTTTATTTATGGTTTAAAGCATTCCAAAAAGTTATTGAAAAAGGGACAAACCTCCTGCATAATTTCAGTTCAGAGTAATTAAATATTGGAGGGGCTCTGATTTCCAACAGGAATTATAACATAGCACTTTAAGACTTTATTATGTACAGACTTCTGGCTAGTATGTGAATAAGATGTAAAATTGAGAGGATATACTGGAGGATGAGGGCAGGAACAACTATTTCAAAAGTCTTTTCATTCCTGTCAGAAATAATTTCTTAATCAGAGTTCATTTTGTTGCTGGTAACATTAAACACTCTCACAGTGAGTGCATGGTCCAAGTAGTGACTAAAGTAAATATTAATGCACCAAGCCCCAAGGAAGTGGTCATTAAATAGCATCTCAATAGTGTCAGGGACATTGGGCTGAACCCAGCAGCCAAGCAGAGAAAAGGCTGAGCCAAGGGGAAAGATAACCTCCCTCCACCTAGTGCAACCCAGGATGATGCTAGCCTACACTACCATGTGAGCAGAAATAGTATCTGAGCTCTTGATAGAGCTGAATATATGCACTCCTGTAATGTGTCGCACTTCAGCAGAAAATAAAAGTCCAGATAACTGTTGTTAGGAAGGGTGGAAAGATGGAAAAGAAGTTTGAATGTACTGCTCAGGCCAGTCTGTCTCATGACTTCTTTTTTAGCATTCTTTTCAAATGTTATTTTTCTAACTCAGCTTTCATGATATTCTCTAAAAAAATTGATGGCAAATCTAGGAACGAAAACAACAATAACAGCACAGAAAGAGAAATCTCTAAATTCTTAAAACACAATTAAATGCCAGAGAACATTTTGTATTAAGATGTTTCAGCTTACTTCAAGTCTAGGCAGTCATTGAGAGAAATGTGGGAGGAAGGCCCCAGTTCAAGGAAGACAAGGAACTGCATGAGTGGGTTCATTAAAGGCTACAGATATGATTAAGGGATTGGAGCATCCCTCTCATGAGAAAAGGCTGAGGGTGCTAGGGCTGTTCAGCCTCGAGAGGAGACGACTGAAGGAGAACCTCATCAATGTGCACAAGTATCTTCAGGGTGGTGTCAAGAGGATCCAGCCAGACTCTTGTCAATGGTGCCCAGCATCAGGACAAAAGACAGTGGGCACAAACTAAGACACAGCAAGTTCCATCTGAATAAGAGGAAAAGCTTCTTTACTTCAAGGGTTACAGAGAACTGGAAGAGGCTGTCTAGAGTGGCTGTGGAGTCTCCTCAGACTTACTCAAAACCCACCTCAACATAATCCGGTGCAATCTGCTCTAGGTGAACCTGTTTTAGGAGGGGAGTTGAACTACATGATTTCCAGAGGTCCCTTTCAACCTCAGCCATTCTACTATTCTGTGAAAGCCTTTAAAACTGCTTGGACGGCTTTCTAAAGTAATACTTTTAAATGTGCACATAATTTTTGTGGTGACTAGAAGGCTATAAAGCAACTCCAGTGCAAGCAAGTTTTTACTTCCACCACTAATATTTCTCCTGTGACATACACAGGAATAAATTGGGCCCAAAGTGTCAGCTTAAGTGTTTGTGACTAACATGGGAAATTTAAGAAATATAAAGCCTCTCAAACCATGGAAAAGAAAGCCTGGCTCTTGGGCAAAGTATTTGATCTTTAATTTTGGTTTACTGTACATCTAGAGAAAACACTATCTATTTTTTTCCTGGCTATGAATAATTTTTCAACAGAGGCAAGCTGCTATTACTGTTTCTAAACACCCATATAATGAAAATTAAAAAAATAATAAAGAAAACAGGATCTATTCTCCCTTCTATTCTCTGACATCACAGAAGTGTAGAATCAGTTGTAAAGTTAGCAAATGTTTGACTGACTCAGAGAAGAAAGTTGTTATTAGCTACTCGCCAATAAAGAAGAAGTGAGAGCATCCCATCAGCACCCAAACGTCTCAGCTTCTAGAAATTGGTCCCATTGGAAGCATGTACTTGATGTTAAAAGTTGACCTCTGCTACATGTTCTGAGGAAATGAAAAAGAAAGCAAAGCAACTACTCAGGCAGTGAAGTTGGAGAAAAAAAAATAAATTCTGGTCCAAAATGATTTAACAAGCTTAATTGTGGACAATTAAGGAGTCCAAGGCATGATCTGAGCACAGGCTAAACCAGTGTCATTTTTCCATCCATCTGCACCTCAATATTTCTCTCACATTTCTCAGTTTTAATATAAATTGGTTTCTTATTCATTTATAATTTCTTTAGTCAAGATAATTTTATAGAACTGGTGAAGTAAAATACTTGAATTCTAGAAGAGTAATTCACACTGTCAGGGTTTGAGGTGAGATTTTGTTCCACTATTAGAAAGCTGTGGGAAAAGAATATAAGTAGTAGTTCATTGCCAATTACATAAAAGATTTTTATGCATGTACACTTTTTTTGTCAGAAGAGCAAAAACATGTTTCTAAAAGAAGTGAAAAGACTGTCAGCTAGAATTTTGTAAAGTATACTGGAAAGCCTTGTTGTAAGTATACTTTGAGAATCCAAAAGTAGCAAAATGACCTACATGAATTATTTTTTCACCTTGTTTTCTCTGAGATTTGAGTTACTTGTGGGCTATTCATAAACAGCATGAGCACATTGAAGTAAAAGGCTCTAAGGTATAATGCATTTTAACTCATGCATTCTGTCACCATGAATGAAGAAGGTATGTTGTAAATTAAGCCATGTGGTGGCGGCCACACTTATCAAATACCTCTAGATGTCCTTCAGTTTGTGCAGATGTTAAAGCTGTTGTTTCTCAGCAGGTTGGGAAAACGGCAATGAGATTACCAAAATGGATATCAAGATTGTGCAAATATGAAAACATATGGGTCTGTCAAAATCACATTGAAGTTAATGAAAATAATTCTATTTAAAAGAGCCCATTGAACCTTAACTGTTAGAAGTCATAACTGCATACAGTTCCCTGCCTTTGCAAGTTCTCATTGAGGAATCCTCAAGAAAAGCTTTGACATCCAAAAGAGTTTGTCTGAGTAAAGACTGTGTCAAGAACCGCAAGGATGCAAATTATGAATTCTATATTGTAACTAAAAATCCAAATTTCAGTGTAACTGACATTCATTCCCACTAAGAAGAATCACCTTGACAGATTTCTCTGTTAAAAAATTTTAAAATGTATCCTTAGTAAACCCAGCCTTCTAAAAACATAGTGCAATACAGTAAAAGGGAACACTAATAACATCTAAATATTGTCAAAAGGAATAGTAACCTTGCCAAATATTAAAACTAATCACATCTTGAACAAAGAAGCAACTATGATGCAGTGCAATTACTATAATGGTGTTCTCATTACTTACTACTAAAAGCTGTGCGTCTTCTTTTTCACCATAAATATAGTCTTTGATCCAGAAAAACTAAAATACATGGTTTATTTTTTTTTTCTCGTGAAAAAAATGTTGATAAACACTCCTAGCCTAACAGCCATATTTTCAGGTTTCTCCTGACATCATAAATGAGGGAATCTTTTGTTTATATAAATTTAAAAAAACTCCAACAGGTCAAATGGAAGTATGAGTAACAATTCCTTCACTAGTAATGGCTCTGTGTTTGGTTTGTCAATTTAATTGTAATAAATATTTGTGGAGTTCAATTAGATTTTAAAGGTGGTTTGGTTTGGTTTGGTTTGGTTTGGTTTGGTTTGTCCCCCAAAGTTACATTCTGTTACATTAAGCACTTTTAAGTTAAGAGTAAGGATTACTAAGTGAGATTTTTTTCCTCTGTCAATATGATACAACAAAGAGGAAGTGGTAGGGCTGTGCACTCTTTAATTAGTACACATGTTTTAAACGTATTGAGACAGAACTGTTTTGCTATTGGCATCACTTCTTGGCTTAGGAATTATACAGTCATAACTCTCAGGATGATACTGGTGGGCTTTGGCAGAGCTGTGCAGTACTGAGACCTCCAGACAGTGCAGAGGACACAACCTTGCCATGGATCACCTCATGTTTCATTGTTGGAGCTAATGCATACAAGCAGAGGTCATAGCCTACATGTGAGATGTATAATTGTTGAGCTGAATGAGGGCAGTGCAATGTCCACAATTCTTCTGTGATGCATATGGTTAAAATAGAGAGCAGTGCAACAAATAGGCACACAAGAAGCATATTGATAAGATGAGCTTTTATAGTTCCAGTCAGCAGCAGCATTTATTTTACTGGTTAGATATGCAGTATAAAGCAAAGAGTATTAGCCATGTTTTAAAGGTTGAGTGCAATGTGATAAGAAAAAAGCTTGTGGTAGATCATTTGAGATGAAAAGCTCAGCACTTTCAAGAATTTAGTGTCTATTTTTCCTATTCCTCAGCTGGGAGCTAAGTGACTCCTAAATCAATAGCAAGAGACCATTCAATTACAAAAAAGGTGAGATTAAAAAGTGTACATGGAGATGTAATCCTGAAGATATGGAGCAGGTCAAAAAAGTAGGAAAGGCCCAAAAGGAAGTATTTTACCAATATGCTTGTACATCTAGTACAGCATTCTGAACTCAAATATCTTTCATATCTGCAGCAGAGACATTGAAGAAGTAACAGTGATCATGATTTATGGTGACTGAAAGAAAAAATGTTAGGACACTCAGATGCGGGTGTGGCATGAAAAAATTCTACTTTGAGAATTATTGAATGATTAGTTGTAGGCCAGAGGGTTGTGAAGCAAGAATCATATTAATTGCAATATCTTTATCCATGTTTCTAACATCTTTTATGATGGCATTTTTAAAGTTTCATATTTACAACCAAATTATAAGCTGTATTACTTCACAAACTTAAAATAAATGTATGGGATTTTTTTCTATGTTTATATCTTTTAATTTGCACCAGTTTGGAAACTTCAACTGGATAAGAAAAGGTCGGTATTTAGCCCATATTATTTTTACACAATTTTCCGTGGTGATGGATTCAGAACACTAAAGTCACTGTTTTAGCAGAGAAATGGTGGGGTTCTGTGTATTTGCAAAGATATATCAGTGTCTATACTGTTGATCTTACTGAGAAAAATATGTTGATACTCAAACAAATGTGTTTTAGCACAAAGTTAGCATTACTTTGATCCTAGTATGCTTACATGTACAGAACTCTTGCATCCCCTTACCTGTAAATACCAATCTTTCAGCCACCATTTCATTATTTTTCTACATTGTCTGCATGCACATTATTCCCACCTTAGACTCAAACAGAATTTTTTTCTCCTTTTTGTCTGTCTTTCTATTTAAGATTTCGTTCATATTTGCTTTTTTTTCTTTAATGGTGTATATGCCTATTATGTTTTAGAGGACCAGGGAGACCAGGAGAGCCAAAAACGTTCTTCTAATTCGCTAGCTATTTATAGATTAACATGTATACACATGGAAAAATCCATTTCAACAGGTATAAATATTTTTCCCTGGGGTCTTCGGTTTGAAGAATTGTACACTTCTTTCAGAAACTTAGGTTACAGACTTAAAATGGGTTTATAGGATGACTGAGTATCCTTATATACACAATTCCATGTCTAATATTGGATATAGTCAGGTTTTAAAAATAAGGATTTCAACTTATTTCATTTTGATCTTATTATTATCTCAACAAGTTGTATTTTTTCTTCTGTTCACACAAGGTTCCACTGAGGCAAAATATTTTCATTCATATTCCCCCTCACCAGCAGAATTCCGTTTGACTAAGCTGGAAGGATCTTTCTTCCAATAGGAGACCAAAACCAAAATAAACCCTAACCACATCTTTTGGTTCAACTCCCAGATTATATAAACTAAATATCTAAATTGTGATTAAAATATCAGATGATTGTGAGTTGAATCTGCTTCAAAGATACACATTTTGGAATATAGCTAGCTAACTTTTCTGCAGAAATGCAGGTTGTTTTGCGTTTGTTGTGTACATGATTGAATCTAGGGGAGTCCAGTCAGAAAACGTATTTGCAAAATATTTATCTGTTTCTATTTGACATCATGGGCTTTTACATGGGTCAAGGAAGATTTAGGTTGGATACTAGAATTTTTTTTTTTACCCAGAGGGTGCTTGGGCACTGGAACAGCTCCCCAGGGCAGTGGTCACACACCAGCCTGCCAGAGTTCAAGAGGCATTTGGACAATGCTCTCAGGCACATGGTGTGACTCTTGGGGGTGGTGCTGTGCAAGTCCTGATGATCCTTGGGAATCCCTTTCAGTGCAGCATGTTCTGTGATTCTGTGATTTCTCTGAATTTAATTCAGATGTAATAGCAGTGCAAAAGTTAGAGCTGTAAGTCTTCACTAATAGGATCCTAGGCCCAGTGTGAAATATTCTGAAACCTGTAGTGGTTTTAATGCTTGTGCAAATTCCCTGATTTAAGGATTTTAATCCAAAATCAGTGAAAAAGTAACTGTAAGCCTGAGAAAAGGAGAAGATTATAAATTCATTAAAAATGCATTTTGGATCTGAAAAAAAAAATATGAAGAAGAATTTTCAATATATTATTTACACTGTTTAAAAGAAATTACCTCTTAAAAGGAACATGCTTTGAAAGACATTGCATTTTGTAAAGAAAATGTATAGTTGACGCAGCTGGGGTTTGCCC
>VZTN01006047.1:4762-18504 GCA_013400515.1 Erpornis zantholeuca
GGATCAGAGCCCTAGTCCTGCAAGCATTACAGATGACTCCAGGAAAGCATACACAATCCTGAAACACAAAGTAGCCCCTAAATTTTAAGAAGTACCACTTTAGTATTTTTATTTCATTCCACTTCTTTCTATTTTATTCCATTTCAGCCTGAGGGCCCTTAAAGGATGCCCTTGACTTCACAGAAGTCAGATGTAACCCACACCATTCTAAGAATATAAAGCAAAGTGCCATTCCAGTATGTCTAAACTGCACAGTTAATTTTTCCTTACTTCATCCCTACCAACAAAAAGGGATATCATCATCTAAATGTAGCCATTACAGTACATTCATTACAAGCTCAACCTGTTGAAGTGATGGCAATAAAGGGAGTGTATTATATTGATTAGTCTGAGATACCATGCCAGGGTAATAAAACGCCTGAGACTTCCTAACTTGAAAAACAGAAACACGAAACTGCCACCCACAGGCAGCCTCTTCTCAGCCAAGAGACAAGATGCTCTTGGCCCAGAACATGAGGACACAAGAACAGGAGAAGGGTTTGCTCACAGTATCCAGTCTATGTGTTTACCCAGGCTTGAGAGGCACGTTTTCAGTTTCAAATTTACACCACTGATATGTCAGCCCTATCCAAGTCACGGGTCATCTAAAACCCATTAAATGGCTGAATGTAGAAGCACTTTAATCATTTTATCTCATGAACACATAATGAATTCAAGTTTTCCAAGTACTTCCCTTGTTACTTCATCATGTTTGTCTGTCATTGAAAACATCCCCAAGTCTAGGCTTAGAAGCTATTTAATCTCTAAAAATAACTAAATTATTTCCCTTTGACTACAAAGCAGACTGTGTTCTTAAATTAGATGGTCTAATATACATTATAAAAGGCAGCTAAATTCCTGACAGATAGTAAGAGACTCAAGAAAATGCTGCCAGTTTTCACCTACCAATAATTATGGCTTTCTAAAATATTCCTTTGCATAAAGGGCCTGAAAGTAACCTAACAACACCAACCCATGCAATCACACCACTTTAAACATGTGGCAGTTGAGATATATTATTTTTTGTGGAAATGCAGCTACTGCAAAGGCTAAAGAAGTGAAAATGGGGCAGATGGGCACATGGCTGAGAGAATAACTTACAGACTTTCCAACTAAGTTAACGTATGCTTTGATTATTTGAGTGTTGCCTCCAACTTCTGTTCTATCCATACACAAGAAGTTTTCACCCAAGTTTTTCACTTTTAAGCAAAAGTGTGTCTACTTATTGAGGAGACAGAAAGATAACAGAGAAGTGTTAAATTAATAAGGTGGGCCATCAGGAAACCAGGATTGAAAGAATCATGCGAGAAGGATAACAAGCAAGGAAAAGTCCAATTACAAATTGGGGATTCAGTTGTGAAGAGGCAGACTCAGGGTCCATACACAGGCCCCAGGATGTTTTTATCATTTTACAACAAAGTCTTTGAAGTCAGTGAAAAAGTGTCAGAGGGGAAGAAAGAGAGAGAGATAAGAATCTTTAGAAGTAACCCAGGAAATATGAATGAGATGCTACGTTACTTCCTCTCCCCAGCTGAATTAGCTTAAATTGTAAGTTGCAGGGCTAGGATGCTTTTCACTTGGCTCCATTCCAAGTATGTCCTATGTAAGGCACCTTTCTGGACTCTTCCAGGATGCTTGAAATTATGGCAGGAATTGCCATCAATTAGGACATCTGTCAGGCAGGGCAAGCAGAAGGAGTGTGTCCCTTCTAAAATGTCAAGAGCTACGCAAAGGTTACTAGGTCAGCGTTTTCTCAGATATTTATGGATTAAAAACTGAGCAGTGGCCAAGTGAAGTGAGACGATGGACTGCCAAGGACAAGTACACCTTGCAAACTTGTTCTTCTCCTTTTGTCTCAGAGATAAAATTATTCTGGGGTGAATTTACATAGTGCAACTGGGGTAAAGTAATTTAGTATCCCAAGAAATTAGGACAGGAGTGGTAGCAGCTGGTCTCAGAAATATTTAGCCAAGGAAAGTTAAAGCTAATATGAGAAATTATGTGAGGATAGAAAAGAGACATCTAACAATGCAGGTACGGAGAGCTGATTGTTTAAAGGAATGATCAGAGTGGGTGAGGACACACCTGTAAGCTGAGAACCAGTAGTAATGGGAATCATTAACAAAAATAAGGAGTTTTAAACTGGAGAATGTATGACAAGTAGATTAATTAGCAAAGGGGAAGGCACCACATATAAAGCTCTCTGACCATGAGGGTGGTGCAACACCAGAACAGATTGCTCAGAGAAGTTGTGGATGCTCCATCACTGGAAGTATTCAAGGCCAGGTTGGATGGGGCTGTGAGCATCCTGTTTTAGTGAAAGGTGTCCCTGCCCATGGCAGGGGAGTTAAAACTAGATGGTCTTAAAGGTCCTTTCCAACCCAAACTGTTTTGTGAGCCTATGATCCTACGACTGAAAGTTGCAAACAAACAGAACTGGAATAAGAACACTGAGAAAGAGATACTGAGACTGGGCAGGTGAAATAATGAAATAGGAATGGGGAAAGCAGTAGAGGAAAAGGATGAGAACAAGGAAAACACAGGCTCAGAGTAATCAAGCAGACAAATCTCTATGCATCAGGTTCTGCACCCTTCCAACTCCAGGACCTGACATGAAATTTAAGATGCCAAAGTCTGGATTCAGATAAGCTGTAAAGATATCCAGTTTTCCATTCATGTCTCCTCATCCTCTTAGACTAGTATTTATAGACATGGAAGATAAGTACCTGACTCCACACAGACCACAGCTCAGCTGAGATTTTAAACAAAAATATTATGAAAAATAAAATTACTTTTTAAACCTCCTGCGTTTGCATTCAGCTGTAGAATATAACTAGGTCCCATCCCAAAACATATGCATTTGCCCTAATATCTTGCCTACTCCTGGTGACCACTAAAGAGGGGACTACCTATGAAGCTTTAGAATCTTCAAAGATGTGCAGCTATGACAGTACTTGAGAGGAAACATTGCCAACAGCCCCTGAAGGTATTGGAAGGTAGGGTCTGAGGCTGTCTAGACAGAAACCAAGCTTGTAATAACCAATTCTCCTAACTGACAGCCTGTAAACAAACTTCTCTGAATAGCTTGAGCATAGTCACAGCTTCATTGTCTAGAACCAGACATAGGCAAGAAACTGGAGGACAGAGGCCAGGCACCAGCAGGCAGCTGCCAGGACAAGAGTAGGCAGGTATAACACACTTAATACACCACCTGCATTGCTAGCACACTATGAGAGTGCTACAGGTTACATTTTCTGTACAAATGTCATAAATGCCGTTCTTCAGAAAAAAATGAATGACAAGATAGCTCATTGTCAGCAAGACACTTTGTTCCTTACACTTAACAGTATTCTTATGTGTGACAAGGAAACATATAGAAATAAGAAACATTTTACCTTCTTGTCTTTCTGATTCTCTGACCCACTGATTTTGTAGATGATTATGATGCGATGATGTCAAATCCATACTATGCCACAAACCCTGGGACAGAGAAATGCAAGCCTGTCTGAATAAAATTGCTTTATTTCTTCTTTCATACATAAGCTTCATTTAAAAAAAATATTTGTATTATGATACAATTTACTTCTATTGATAAAAAAGACATGAAGACATATCAGTAACAATATTCAAGGCATAAAAGTACAAGAAGCAGCAAACTAGTTTGACTGGTACACTCTCACAGAGGAAAAAGGACAGATTTTTTTAAAAAAACTAACCAAAACAACCAACCAAAAAAAAGCTTTGATAAATATTAAGAACTATTTTATGAAATTTTAAAATAAGAATCCATTAAAATCAGGTTGGGTAGGCTTATAAAGGATTTAAATGAAAGGTAGAAACAAATCCTGAAAGAGAAGGAAAATTGCACCAATAGGATCTAATCTTGTTTGAATTAATTGTCTTGGAAGGGAAGGAAATCTAAAAGTAAAAGCTGCACATGAATGTAAGGCAGCAGGATTCACAAATAATATGCTGAACAGAAAGCATATGTGCCTTTATGAACAGACAAAGAACATACTAGAGAAAAAAGTAGTAGGAAAAGTGGGACAGAGGACAATAAAATTTTCAGCAATAGACAACCAATAGCCTCCAGTTCTTAATATTTTACAACCAGAAAGAACACTGAGTTCAAAGGAAAAAAAAAACAGCGTTTTGATTATTTTTGATACTTTGATATGATTTTTAGATGTCCACTCTTATGTAGAAATTAGATTGATTTTTGCCTGGATGGTCACAGGCAGCATACAGTTAATAATCTACAGATGTCTAAACTAAACACCCAAACACTAAATAAGGCAATGACTAAAAGAGTTATCTCTCTATAATGGGACCAAAAAAAAAAAAATAAAAGAAAAAAGAAAGAAGAAAGAAAAGGGCAATCAAAGTAAAAATATATCTTAGGCAGGTTTTTCTCTCAAAACTTCAGGATAAAGAAGACAGTGTGGAACAGCCCTCTCCTGTTTGAGAGGATGCACCTTACTCTCTTGACTTCTACACTCTCTTGACTACTACAAAAGACCCACAGGTTTAATGTTTAACTTTGCTACTACAATACCAGCAGCCATTATCCAGTTTGAAGGTGAAAATAACTTAGAGGCTTTCTACATGTCACCACAGCACACAGAACAAAAATATTGCCATTATATTTATGTCTATACATGACCTTAGCAATAGCAACATCATTAGATAGGCAACAGAGGAGAGACTCAGTGGGATTCAGTATTTGTATGCATCTTCAGAATAACAAGCAGCATAAAAACTACAGGGATATTAAGCAGAAAATGCTACACATGTTCATCAGCTTGTTGTGTACTTCAGCAGTATCAAAAAAATAAAGGAAAAAAAAGAAAACTTTTCTTCCCACTAGAAGACAAAATAAAAGGAAAAATCACCCTACAGGACAAAGTCTTTGTATTTTGTGGTCCTCTGTGTTTTTTATGTATGTTTTATAGTCTAAAAATATCCTGAGGTACAGTGAACTACACAGCAACCTGTCTGAGTCTAACATCGGCACCCAGGAGTGCTACAAGCAACTAAACAGGGCAGAACAGCTCACTAACGCTGTTTAAAGCAAACAATACAAACTAATTTAGGGTAAAAGACAGAGACAAGTGAAACTCCACTGGCATCCACCGCATTTTGGTCAATGTTACCTGAATCTCTTGCAGCTTTCCAAAGATGGAGCTCCACCAGCACAGTCCTTATCTTGCTGGTGGCTTCAGACAGGCACAGGCGAACGCGTGTCCCGAAGCCTGTGTCACACACTGCCAACATCCCCACACCGGGAGCAATAATAAATCCCGACAGCTGCAGCACGAGCACAGAGAGGGCACCACACACCAGCCCTTACGTAAGGCAGCAATTTTGTGACAGCAGGAGGCACCCACTCAAGGGAGCTCCAACCAACACACTAACCAACTTGGGAGAACTGTTTACAACATAGGGCAGGGCTAGTGGCACTGTGTTAGCAACCTCTCACTGTTACTAAAAAGTAACCAAAAAGCACAAAGCCATGCTTCCAAGCCAAAAGGGTCTTCCAAGTGAAAAATTTACAAGGGGCAGGGGTGCTTTTGCAGCAGCAGTATAGAAATGCATGCTCATGTTGGAATGCAGAACAGTAAGGAGGCACACAACCCCCAAAATCCTAACCCCACGACACAGCTGTCACCCTGCAGAAATATGAACATACCACTCCTCCACATCCAAGATGTCCATTTGCTCAACAGATCGCAAGCACTGTCATGGGAACAAATACAGGTTCTAAGACTTCTCTCTTTTAGACTGTAATCAATACACCACAGGAGCCATCTCTCACTTTACACCTTTTTTTAAAAAATTAGACTTCAACCTCAACTGGGGTTTCTGGGTGTTACCAAAAAATAATAAATTATTGTACAAAACCACTAAACAAGCCCTACAGAGACATGAGGATCTCTGTGCCATAGTTAGCAGAATAAATTAGAGAGCTCTTCTACTTTTATAAACAACTCAGCAGGACCTTATACACACTTCTAAAGTAAAATTCAGTAATGCTAATGAGTGATTTACAAAATAGTGCTGTAAACTGGCTGGACAGACTGAGAATTTGCTTAAAGTGTTATAAACTTTTGGAAAAGTAGTATCGAAAGGGATGATTTTCACCCAGTATAAACCACACATGAAGTATTAGATTCTCTGCAATTTTAAGGGCCAAGTCCCACACAGTTCACCACAGCCCATGACCCATTTAAGGGAGGATAGTGTCTCACCAAAACTTTAATGTATGGACTTGTATTTCAAATAATGGAACAATGAGAAATGCAGTAGAAATACCACACAAGAATGTTGGGGCAGGCGGATGGTGGGTGCTTCCAGAAGCATCCCTGTGAAGAGCCACTCAGCAGTGCCACACACACACACTCAGGCTGGACAGCTGATAGGATATGCTGACAGCAAAGAGATGCAGGAAGGGTCCTTGTATGGGAAAAAATTATTGCAGCTACATGATGGGGTCCAGGGACAAAGAACCCTGAACAATGGGAGGGCCCAAGTTTAAGTGCAGGGGCAGTAGGGGTGGAGAGAGCATCCGAGATCAAAGGTCTGAGGGCGCGAGGGTGGTACCCTGAGTGGGTGATGTGCTCCCCCCTAACCCCTGTCACCTCTCCCTGTCCCCCCACACCCCTCGCACACTTCTTTCTCTAGGTCTGTCTTTCTTTTCTCTTTCCTTGTCTTTGCCTCTTTTACTAAATAAAATACATCCATGTTTTGGCATCAACATTTAATCTCGTTTGGTTTTAATCTCATTTTTGGGTATATTTTGAACCTTCCAAGTGCTTTCTGGTTTAGGCACAGAGACTTCGTTTTCTTTGCTCTTCTGGGTTTAAACTGGATAGCAACCCATGTTTTGGCTCAATTTTAAAATATGAAGCCTGGAAATTTCTATCAAGTGTAATTTAGGTCTTTCTGAGCAAATGTGCTAAAATTAGTGTTTTCATTGTTTACAATTGCTTCTATTTAAGTTCTGGACAGAAAATGTCGGACAAAATGCATTAAAAATAGGGATAATTTATTATATTTTATTAAAAATTCATTAGAATATTTACAAGGCTCAAGTCAGAAAAATCAGACACAGTCTCTTTTTTAACGTTTTTTTGTCTTTAGGACATTTTATTTCTTATTCCTCTCTTGCTTCGCAATTTCTTTTTTCTGCCTTGAAACACAGGTTTGGCAGTCACCATGACTACATTTCCCAGCTCTTCATCCTCACCACTTGAGCTACTGCACCCTTTTTTCTCTTTATTGTCTGCTGTCTCTGTTGCAGACATGTTTTTCCTCCTTTTGCTCTTGCCTAAATCTCTGCCTTTGGATTCCTCCACTGAGGAGTCACTAGAAGTTTCTGAAAGGTGCAAGTTTCCAACAAAACCACCTCCGTATAAAAATTCTTTTCTGGAATCTGAATGTTTTCTTCTCTTTCCACTCTGTACTTTTGTTGCTGCAGCTTGATTTGTATCGCCTGTGGTACCTTCCCCTTTCCTTTTCCCAGGTTGTTTAAGTTCCATATCTGTAACAGCAGTGGTTGTTTCCTGAATTTCATCATCTGCTTCTTTTTCCTTTCTCTTCAGACAAGTCACAGCTCTGCGCAGTCTCTGACTTTTAATAGCTTGTTTTTCATGCTGTTCTAGTCTGAAGAATGAATCAATTCGAAGCTGAGTCTATGAAAAATAAAACAGAAACACAGTTGGATGTTTTTGTGATGGGAATTCAGTTGTTAGCTACACTATAAAGCATCCAAAACTGAAGCAGGACAAAGGATTAATGAAATTAATATATATGCACGTAGAAGTGAACAATAAGATTCATCATTATAGTAATATCCGTACTTTGTAATAAATTAGGCAACAAGAACCTTTACAGAAATTAATAACTAGCAAACTCCAGTGAGATTGCATAAATATTGTGTTGCTGGTGATTAGACATATGTTGCTATTGTCAACCCTAATACAGAGAATCTCTGTAGTGCTCTTAAGCATGTCCTTACAAACACATCCTTAGCTTCCAGCTGTTAAAGCAGAATGTTTACTAAGTAAATGCTGTAAGTGCACTTCACATTTGTGCCTGCAAGTGCAAGAACACACAGGATTTTGACTCAAGTTCATTGCACCACATGCTGCTACTGTATAAAGACTGAAGAGTAGAAGCAGTAGCCATCAGACAGCGTGGATTTGTGCTATCCAACCACAGCTAGGCTTTTTGTATAGACTAAGTCAGTTGTCTACCTTTTCCCTAAAATTGTCTAACAGAGACAGACACTTCCCAAAGGATACTGCAGTCAACCTGAAAGTACAGGTATTTAACTGCAGGGCAGGTAAGCCTTTCAGTGATACAGAGAACCTAGAACACTGGTTTAGACAATGTATCTACCTTGTGTATGGTAAAAGGAGAAAAGAATCTGATATTGGGGATCAGTTTTACAACCCACTTTGACAGCTATCACAGCAGGCATCACTATCCACTTTCAAGTGTTATTAAAGTTGACAGAACATTTATTTGGAAATTAGAGTAACACTGTTAATGGGCTCAACAGTTCAGTCTACGCTCCTCAAAGGATGTGTACAGCACCAAATGGGCAGTATCACTTCACCAAAATTTCAGAGGCACTTTTATAAGAGACAGCACACTGTCTTCTAGAAGCTCTAAATTTGTTTGAGGTACCTGTAGCTTCCACTATGTCCAGAACAAACAGCAGCCTGGACTCAGGTAAGAAAACCTGAAACCAGCAATTGAAATTATGCAGAGTCCCTCAAGCACACTCAAATCATACACGAATGCAGTCGAGACAAGCAAGATTAGCGACTTTAAAAAAATAAATACAAAAAAAGATTAAAAACCAAAGCCCAGCTTCTGAGAAATTTGAAGAAAGAAGCCCAGCTTCTTTGATTTTACTTCAAAGCCTTGCTGTTGTTTTTAAAATGCTTCTCCCACAATTTTACAGTTACCCTTAAACTACAGGTAGATTTTTACTTCACCTGTTGCAAGTTCAGCTGTTTCATCACAGGTAAAAGGATTCCATCTATCTTTGTCCTAGTCCAGCCAAAGTGATCCTTGCAGAATGTGCAGAAAGTTAAGGAACTTTACAAAATGGCTATTACTGGTATTTTGTAAACACATAAAATGAAAATTTCATAAGTAAACAATGTCTGGAGGAAAGTTGCTCCACTTCAAAGCCTTTTCTACTACAAAATCAGACAAAAGACTCAGTTAAAACAACGTATCACAATCATGCTACATTTCCATTAGTTACAGAATTTTTTCTCTAATATCAACATTTCTAAAAGCACGTCTCAGTGAAGACAGAACTTATTCTGGCTAAATGGTATTGCCTATAAATAAATCTTAGTTTTACATTTGCACCCACAGGAAGTTTCACTTACTGTTTAAAACACTATTAGCTCTGCATTCATTGCCATCTATTTTTCAACACTTACCTGCAGCTCAGACTTCAACCATTATTGGAAGAAATGGAGGGAATAACTAGGGATAAAGTGCAGATTGAAACACCATTTCTGTCTAGGTTTTGACACTTATTTGCGAGAAATGGCAAACATACATAGGGAGTGTGCAAACAATCCCACTCTAAGCAGAGAAACAGGCACAGGGCAGTTACAGAAATATAACATCACAACAAACAAGTCAGTCCAACATGCAAGGTTCTCCATGGATGCAAAGTGAGGCAGCAGAGCAGCCCTGAGTGCCACACATGCATGGCTGCATTCCCTTCCATTCCATAGCTGGTATCATTTCAGGGGAGCACATGCAAATAGAGCTTGGGGCCCCTCACAACAAAGGGATGTTAAGAACTTGAAACTCCATTACTGACTCCTTATGAACTTTGAATACTTTTACCTAGCAACTAAAAGGATATTCTCTGATCTGCTCTATATTAGGCTTTCCCCAGGTGAACGAACTCCTTGACTCATCAACGACAGGCTTCAGGTATGCTTCTGCCACTGCTGGATTTGGGAAACCTGAATAAAGCTGTAGCTCCCGCAGTTTCTTCTTGACCTTGGTATCATGTGGATTAGGCCTCAGTTTCTTATTCTTCTGAGCCTCATTCCACCACTCACTGAAAAACACAGAAAATTTTTAATTTACCTCATAAAGTAAAATTTGAAGTATCAAGAGCCACCATGCTAATTTCAACAGCCTTAGTCTCCCTACTTCAGTTATTACAAGAGATGAGGTAGAAAAGTTTCTAAATGAAAGATGGCCAAAGGGACAAATAATCTTGAAAGTAAAAAAGACAAAACATACACATTAAATACTGACATTGTAAGCCACAGTAGCAAACATCACCTGGATTCCCCATAAGCTGCTAAACAGAAGGCCCCAACTTCAGCCTTACTTGCAGAGCTTGTTCCACACACAATGATCATTTTTGGAGTATTTTTGGTATGCAAGGAAAAGAAAGGAAAAAAAAGACTTCTAACCACCCTTGCCATTGCCAGTACAGCTGCCTTGGCCCTCCTTAAATCTTGTTCTTGCCCACACCCTACTTGCCTGTCACTTTCCAAGTCATCCATTGCTCACTCAAGTCCCCTTTCTCTATGAGCAAGATACAGCAACCTCTCAGCAACCCACGGAGAGTGAACCTCTGCTCCACGATGGATTCAGCTCTCCAGTGAACTCTGAGATGCACAATTTTACAGCTGTTCTGCTGTCTTCATTTGTCTCACTGTGATTGCTATATCAACTTGTCACCTTATCTACCTGTCATTCCAAAGAGTGATATAACGGATTCACGTTTTAAAGCTGACTTAGTTCCACTAATGATGCCCAGTGATTGTCATATGTTTTGCTGCATGCTTAAGCATCAGAAAAGCATATTCACTAATAATCACAATATGGAGATATAAAAAAGCAAAACATGACAAAACATACGCAAATTTTAAGAGAGGTTCCAAGCCATGCCCAGGAAATTCATTTAAAATCTCCATCGCTGTTACAAAGCCAACATTTGGGATGCCCTCAGTGTAGTCACTTCCAAGCAAGTATGCCAAATTAATTAGCTTGCTTCTATCCAACCCTGAAAAAGAAAGTGTGGGAATCCAGCATTTATTATCTTACAAATTAAAAAATATTATCTGAAAGGCAAAAACTGAAAGGAACACAAAGGCATTCACTCCATAAAATTATATTTAATTTAACAACAGAATTTGCTAAATTATATTCTGGAGCAGTATCAATATGCTCCTGCTAGCTCAAGCACCAATAATTGTGCTAACTTGGCAAATACATCTTGCCAAAATTAAAATGTTACATTGGACATCATGAGGAATTTTTTCATGGAATTGATTGTTACACATTAGAATGGACTGTACAGTGAGGTGGTGGAGTTACCATCCCTTGCAGTGTTCAAGAAACGACTGGATGTGGCACTCAATGCCATGATCCAGATGACAAAGTGGTGATCAGACAAACATTGGACTCAATCTCAGAGGTCTTTTCCAACCTAAATAATTCTGTGATTTTGTAATTTCAAAATCTGGAGTTGTTAAGAGATTTTTTTTACAGTTATTTAATCCCGTTACTGTCCTGTTTTCATCTAATGCTGACCTGAATTTAGTAATGCCAGAACCAAATAAAAACATTCTGGTTGAATTCTAGTCCATAATATCAATGCTTCTGCTTCCCAGAAGTGATCCCCAACTGGGAGTCTTTTGCTCTATGCTGGTACCATTACAAAGTAGACCAGAAGAGCCTATGAAACAGCCAGAAAGAAGGGCAGAAGAACTCAGCTGACCACTTCTATTTGATAGGCTGTAAGGTCTGAGGCAACCAGACTGATTTTTAGTCAGCTTCAAGAGTTCAGATTTGAAAAAAATAATTTAAAAAAAATATCCATACAGAAAAGGAGGGATGTGAGTCTAAATATGCAAAGCAAGACCATCACTACGCTAGTAACGATATCCATCAGCTGTCCAGAAAGAAAAATTCCTGCAATGCACATGAGGAAAGGAGAAGCAAAAGACTGCAGAGGAATGTGACATAAAGACTGATGATGACTACTTTTTCCCAATAAATAAATAAAAGATTAGGTTTATCACATTAAAACCAGTTAAAAATCACAGACATGCTTTTAAAGCAATCCTTTCCAATTAAGCTACAGTAGCATAATTAAGTAGCGGAAAAATATTTCATTCAATTTGCTGGAAGAAACCAAAGCTACATTTTTCACCACATAAAAATGTTATGAAATTTCACATGCTAAAGACATTAAAATACTCTTTCAAAGTCTATAACCCCTCAAATTGAAAATGTCAAAACTGATTTCAAAAGAGTTCTGCTCAAGACATAATAACAAGTTTAAATTAGCTCATATATTGCCTAATACTCTTTGTGACACTGAATCTTAGTAGTTCAACAAAATTGGCAACAATTTGATTAGACTAGTTCAAGAGCAATCTGAAGGAAGAGAAAGGTCTGTCACTGTCCACTATGTGAAAAATCTTTTACACATATTCCAGAACCTTTTTTAATATATTACATCTCAGTAATATATTCAAGTCCCAAACTGACTTCCATTTCCAGAAGACCAAGAATCTGATGACACCAGAATATCATTTTCCCACCACATCAGAAAAGTCATGCTAACAATTACCCAGAAACTGGTATAATAGTTCATATCTCCAGCCTTGATGATCCTCACGCTAACTCAGTATATTAAATGCAGTTGTCTGCAAATTCAGAGAAGCCATCTGTCAATAAAACAGCAACCTAACTGAATGGCTTTAGAGACTCTCCAAAGAACAGACATTGTAATACGAGACACAAAATTCTGTAGAAAATACAATTTCAAGGGGACTGATGACAGAGCTGTCTTATTAAAGACCGTGTTTAACAAATCAATACCTGAGGCTTACCTAGCTGGTTCTGAAAGTCAACATACTGATAATATTCTACATATTTGTTCTGACTGAAGAAATTTTTATAAACATGCCGAGCACCAAACAACCAAACATCACTGTCATCGGTGATTGTCCCAGAGGTCTGATCAGTAAGGTCCAATATGGCACACTGTGCCTCTGCCTCCGTCGGAGCTTCAATATACGGAATGCCAAACAGACGGAGGAGCTCCTGAAGGATGGAAGGAAAACTGTTAATAATTCATCTAAAGAATTCACTTCTACTGTACTTCTGCCTGGCTCAGAACTGCTAGATTCACACTTGGGAGTTATTTACTGTTTGACAACAAACATTAAATTTCCGGTAAAAAGCGCCAAGCTCAGTTAAGTCAAGGGGGAATCCCCACTCAACTCCTCTCAGGCAGACAGTGCTATATAAGTCAAGCACTACTTAAGCACACTTTTACCACACAGTTTGAGAATCTGCCATCTTAATTACACAAGTATACTTAAGTATTGTTTTGCACAGCAAGGAGAAAACTCCATGCATTACAATTATGTGGCCTTCACGACAGAAAGATGCAGAATAAATAAAAAAAGTAAAATAAAAATATTCATATTTTAAAAAAGATTTTGTAATCACTTTATCTAACAAAGTAGTATGAAACCATATGAGAAATATTCCTATCAAGCAGGAAACAATGGGAGGACTAATCATTCCTTGGATATTGTTTTGATATGTCCCTACTTTGCTGCAGTTTTGCTTTTATGGGCTACATTACATAACCTCAGTTAAATATCCCACATGCACTAGGTTTACAG
>VZTN01006047.1:18888-38026 GCA_013400515.1 Erpornis zantholeuca
TAATTTGTTAGCATAAGTTTATTACATCACAGACACTATCACTAGTCTACTATGTTTTGGGTATGTTAACTCAAACACATTGTATTAAACCTTGAAACACTGACACAGAACGAACAGGCTTATTCAGGCATTACTGGTGACAGTCCTTCTAATTGCTTACTCAGGGCATAAACTATACAGACCTCTTGTAATTTTTTACCTTTTAATCCCTAGGAGAAATCACAGTTTACCTAACACACAGCGCCTGCATCAATTCTTTGCTGCTGAATATAGCTTCCTAATATTTTTTGTTCATTTTGCACCTTTCACAAAAACAGGCAAAGACTAAACAGGCCCAGACTTTAAAAGTTGGTGCTTAGAAGATATACTGACTTATCCATAACTATATTGTTATTTTATAATGTTAAAACATTTGTTTAAAATTGTTGGAATTGAAGATCACCTCAACACTTTCAGTATTTTAAATCAAGCAAACTGAAGAAAACAACCTCCTAAGAGGAAAAAAGGTCACCTATAATTAAGCAAAATTACTAACAGCTTTTGAGTAAATGACTGGGGTGGAGGAAGGAAACAAAGCAAAATGACTCAAGAAATACTACCTGGCTTTCCAAGAACATCTGTCCTGTTACAGAAGCGGCAACACGTTCCTGCTGCTGTTTTTGAGACTGAAGCACATTCTGCTCAGCAGAAAGGTCCTTTTCTAATTCTTCTAGCTCTTCCTGAAAACATAAACCAAGATTTTTATTATTTCAACAATTTAGGTATACTTAGTAAAGCAAAGCACTGTGTCTCCAACTACAACTATTCTAGTAGTGTATGTTCCATTAATTCACACTAGGAAGTTGTTAGCTTCTCTAATGCAGCAATTTGTAAGACCAGAAGTGCCTCTAGTCATCAATGTGCTAGAACCTTGAAGTTTTCCTTTGATTTTAGGGAGAGAGATCTTTAAAGAAAGATCAGTTCCCATATAATTAGATACAATTTCATGTGAGAAAGCAATGAAACAATAACCTGTCCAATAGTCTTCCTTAACAACTAGTTGGAGGCAAAGCACTCCATTACAAGCTCAAAACAAGAAACAAGGAGTTACCAAACTGATGTCTTGCCACTCATCCACTGCATCTTTACCATCAGCTTCTCTTTCAACATTCTCAGTGTTTCCTGACTGCACTTCATCAGGTTCTTTCAGCAAGTTGTGTGTGACAACATCAGGTCTCTCTGTCTCCAATTCTGGAAGTGCTGTTTCATCACCCAATTTTTCATCAAATTCAGAAGGAAATTCTGCCTCATTACTGATTTCAGCATCCACTTCAATAAAGCTTCCTATCAAAGGAAAATAGAGACTTGTACACACTTTTTAACTTGGGCAGTGACTTTTTTTTCTATATGCAGCACATAAAAATAAGGATTGTGACATTACATAAACCAAGAGGCTGGCTGTTAATATACCAGTTAAGTTCAATGTACACAACATACTTTCCTGACTCTCCATATTCTATACTCAGGTTTCAATGATCAAATGTGACACCAAGGGGAAAAACATAGCTCAGGTTTTCTTCCCACCTTCTACATATCTGGGAGTGGATGTATTTTAGAGCATTTCTTACTAGGAGAGAAGGTTACATTCAACGGACTACAAATAAAATGCTGTCCTATTTATTTTCTCATCTTTTTACACATTTAAAAAGCATATACCATCAGAATCACTGTCTTCAGACTGTGATATCCCTTCTCTTTCCTCCTCAGGATCTCTTGCTTCTGAAAAAAATCTAATATCCTCAGATACTGTTTGTGAAATTACTTCCTCTGTATTTTCAGAAATTTTCAAGCTTTTCTCATTTTTAGAAAGGTCTGTTGTTTCAGCATGAATCAAAGCCTCTATACTAGTTTGCACAGGAGAACAGCTTGGCTTCTGCACACACAAATTCATATCATTATCTTCCAGAGAATTTAAGTCCATTTTGGAACCATTTTTTTCTTTGTCTAGGTCTTCTTTGCCTTTTCTAGTAATGTCAATATAAGAATAATTTTCAGCACTGGATATATGGGTATCATTTGGTGAAATATGATTTTTGGAATCATTATCTTCCTTGTTTACATCTTCTGTGTCTTTTATAGTATTGTCAGTATAAGTTTCAGCAATGGATATACTAATGTCCTTGGATGCAATATCACTTTCTGAATAATTTTCTTCTTTTTCTATATCTTCTTTGCTTTTTTTAGTATTTTCAATAGCAGAATAACCTTCATTTCTGGATATACCAGTGTCTTTGGGTGTAATATGACTTTTTTCCAACTCCTGACTCTTCTGTTTAAATTCAGCATCTTGCATAGTCACTTGGATTGATGAATGAATTGTAGCTGTTGGAACGTTTTTTCCCTCCTTAACTTCAGCAATCTGCTCTTCCTCATCTGAACTACTAATCAGAAAATCCTTCACTTCTGGTCTTTCTGACAGCATTCCATGCGTTGCAGCAGTAACAACTTCCTCCTTTTTATCATCTTCACTCAGAGCTTGCTGAATTGCCCGCAGTGTTCTTGGGGACACACTGCCTTCCTCTGATACAAATTGGTCAGTGTTCAGTTGTCCTGCGTCCAGTTCTTCTTCTGAGCTGCTTTCCACCATGGCTGCCTGGATAGCAAGCAAAGTCCGAGGAGAGGGAGGTGCTGCCAGCACACTGTCATCTTTCTCTGTCTGCATCTTGTCAGACGCAGCCAGCTTTGCATGAGCAGGAGGTTCATTGGTTTTATTTAATTTAGTCAATTCATGCATCTTTGAAGAGGGTCCTGCAGTAGTTTCCAAATCTCTACTCATAGCTTCTTTTGCTTGAATACCTGAAAGAAAGTTTTGTGTTGAAAAATATGGCTTTAGAGTAACATTCAATTTTACATAATGAACATCAATATATAAAGATTAATAAACTGCTTTCCTACAGGTTTACAGATCACAGTTAATGACATATAACTGCAATGCACATTTCATACAAAGTACTGGCTACATGCACCAACAAACAATACTCAAGTTCTTCTTAAAACTGCCAGTTGCTGAGTGCACACTCCAAACAACAGGTTTTACAAAATTAAGACCTGACATACCCTTTATCAGAATATAGTGAGAAGTCTCTTCAGAGACCACCCTCCTTGATTCCACTTCTTTCACAAAACCACCTTCATTTTCATATTGTGTTTGGATTTCACCCGAGTGCTGTTGATTCATTTCTTTTTGTACATTTTCTATGCACCGATTGAGGCTGCTTTTTTTAAGCAAACCCCTAATCTGGTACTGGGAAAAGTCATTGGAGTCCTCAAAAAAACAAAGCAAAACAAAAAACAAAACAAAACAAACAAGTCAATTGAAATAAAACACCCCTTTTAAGCAAGTTCATTTCCCAGACTCTTCCAGACTCTTTCAAGAGTTCTTTTCAGAAGCTAACATTTGTCTTTCACTGGCTGCTGCACTCCCAAGCAACAGCAATACTATACTGGCAACACACAACAATTCTAAAAGGTACCACTAGTTCTGAATGCTGGCTAAACAGGAGATCTCAATTTTGTGACCAACAAAACTTAGCTGGTTATCAGAGCTCACTCCCACCTTAAAAAAAGGCAGTTAAAAGAGAATGCACACATGGTTCATTTTAAAATGACGGTTCTTAGCTTACACTTGGACACAAGACATCATTTGATCTGAAATATATTGGACTTTGAAGATCTCACTGTAGAAGTGGCACTATAGGATTCCCCATTTGTCTCTGAACAGCTTTAGCACATCTGAAGTTACAAAAGCCTTTTCCCAGCTGCCAGCTCCTCTAACAACCTCAGGGTTTGGAATCCAAGCCGTGTTCACTCTGCCTGGTTCATCCACACCAGCAGAATGCTATGCAATCTTGGGCATCATGCTCATGAGGCATGAAACACAGCATGATTTTTAACATTTTTGTCAAAAGGAATTAGCTCTGCTAACTTCAGTGGAAATCAACAGATAAGGCTGTTAAGAGTCATTGTCTCATTAGATTTTTTTTTCTCCTCAAGGTAACATCTCTTATTAGATAGTCCAGGGCATAAAGCTTTCCAGATGTAGTACTCTTTTTTCATCTGCATTAATGGCAATAGCTCCAGTCTGATGCCTTAAAAGCTATTTTAAATATTACCTCTGGCATTGCTTCAAATAACGTTCTTCTTCGCTTTGTAAGTTCTTTAATATCAGTCAAGATCTCATGTTTTATTTCTGGAGGCAGCTTGTGAAAATCTTCTGATTCAATATCTACAGAACAAGGATTTTCACATAACTGTTCCTATAAAAATGAAAATAACAACACATATTTTATATTACAGTACAATAAAAATAATAAAATATTTAGAGCATCATTCCAAAAATGACAAAAAAAACCCACACAAAAGAACTTTGTTGCTACTTCCCATATGGTGAGGAAAACAAGGAAAAAAAAGTAACTACTATGTAATAAAACAATGCTAAGTACCTCATTATTGATGTACACCATACAGAGAAACTTGGTTTTATTCTTTTTACAAAAAAGATACATAGTATAAATCACAGAAGCAGGTCATGGAGCCTCAGCTACTCTAATTTTATCCTTCTAAAGAGGTTTGCCTTCTGAATGAGAACTGCTTCAAAGATAAACAATCTTTCCAAGAGTTTTTTTCTTTTATTTTTCTATTGACAAAAGTAGAGAGAATTTTATTATTTATTATGACTTCTTCTTAAGTTATACATTTCTCTTCTCCTCTTCCTATCAGATCAGTACATCAGAAACAAATACAGAATTTATCTGTGAAAATTGAAGGACTGAAGTGCTTCAACATCAGTTCATATTTGGAGAAGCACAGGAGTTTTGTTAAATATGAGGTCTCTTATGTGCATACACATGTGCACAAATGCATGCATTTCACCTGCATTGTTACAAAAACCACATGTGAGAAGTGTCTTCTTCACATGTTCAGAGGATGTAGTAAAAAGAAAAAGAAAGGATACCATAAGAACTTTCTATTCTGTTGTATTCTAGTGGAGAAATTACATTTATATTTCCTCATTAACAGGAATTCTTAAAGTACTGAAAATTAACTTGTTTGCTTATAAGTAATGCTATAGTAAGACCTATATCTCCAAACAACTGGATTTTTAAGCATTTTGTTTGCCTTTTAAGCATAGAACGTGAATGAGAGGATTGTTCACAGTAACAAGGCAACTAGGTTGCACTTACTCGCAACATCTCTTTTTGGCTCATTCTCATTTGCCATTCCTTTTCTTCCTCCTCCTCTGAGCTAAAAATCACAAAGGGAAAACAAAAGCTTTACCCAGTAAAAGAGAGTTTCTATAAGGCAAACTTATGTCAGTTAAAACTAGATGGAGACAAGTGCCACTGTTTAGATCATGATGCAACTCTTACTTGGTCAGCATTTGAAGTATATAAAAGTACAAATGTGCAAAGAGTGACCCACAGGGCAGCTTCACATTCTCACTCGGTGCTGCTTAAGAAGATGTCACAGGTGTGACAAATACAGACAAGTACAGACAAAGCCTGCCTCTGCTGAATATGTCAACACTAAACAGAATCAAGCTGCCACACAGGCAGCAGCCACCCACACTTGAACAATCAGTCAGTCCCATTTAGTTGTACGGACATGGCCACAGAGGTAGAACTTTCATCCTTATACACAAATCTGGTGCAGAAATTTAATCTGTGGGCTGAAAGTTTCCTCTGTTACTTTCCCATAAATAACTAGAAGGCTTCTGTATCCAAAAAGAAACTGAAATAAAATAGAAATTAAAGAAATATACTTTTTATATATATTACAGTGTCTCATAGGTCCAAGACCTTCCATCAGCATAAACTTTTATCCAAGTTTATTAAAAGCCATTTAGGCTATTTTTCTTAATTCTACCTACCTATTCTTCTCTTCATCCTCTAAAGCAGGCAATACATACATATCATCAATTCCTTCTCTTCGAACTTGTGTAATACTGGGCAGAACTTCATTGCTTAGGGAGAAAAAAAGAAAAAAAAAACAGCAGTTAACAACTTCGAAAATATTTACTGTCACTTATAAACAAGGGAAAAACTTTTATTCTTGCCTTTTGCCTGTAAGAGCAGTTTTGATAACATGTCTCTTCAAAAGTGTTTTCAAGAGCTTCTCTGCAGTTTTCCTGGAATCATTGATGGCAATTTCCTTTCTTTGTCTTCGCTTAGCCTATGAAAATAAGATTAACACCAACAAGATTTTGCTGGTTGCTGAAGATGCACATCCAGTGAATCCCTATTAAAATTCGGTGTGCTGAGCCTAGGAGCTACTCCTAACTCATCCTACACCAACGGAGACAGAGCTTTCAGAGCTAGACTCTAAATCTATGCTCATTTCCTCTGTGGGACTCAGGAACAGCTTTCAGCTTCTGGATACAAAGGCCTGCAGAGCTGAGTTCAGGTCCATTCTGGAGCACAAGCCACGCTTGTACATCACCTATTCCTCTGCAACTTGGCTCCTGCGCAAATCAAACCTGCCTATACCAAAAGAGAGCTGCTGCATGCTGCAAGAGCTAACCCAGGCTGGGAGTGCAAAGGACACCTGCGGAGCAGTGGACTCCAATCCTCCATCCCCAAAGCTCAGAAGTATAAGCAGAACAACAGCAAGGACATTGAAAACAGCTACTTACTATCAGCAGACATACATCCTCTCTTGCACTGCAGTGACTCAAAAAGATACTTACCAAGGTTTGTCTCTTCAGAAGAGGTGCCTCTCCATCAAAAACAAAGACAGGTCGAATCCGGAAAAACAGTAACTTGCAGAGTCGATGAAACAGAGTGAGGAGGTGAGCACTCCGTACAGAAATACCGCCACGATCTCTGGCTCCCTTTATTGCTTGGTTCAACCAAATACTGATATCTTAAAGAACCACTGAGGAAAAAACGTGCTCTTCTACACATATACCACATTGGGAGTCCCTATAAAGCACACAGATTTGCCTGAGTGGCTTTTGCCCATGGCTCCAGGCTTGTCTTACCAAAACCAAGATTATCCAAACAGCTATGAACTTGGAAGAAGACCAAATCGTTGCCCCTATTGCCCTGCACAAAAAGCAGAGTGGAAGCAGAAGTGCAGCAAATACCTCTCCAGTTATTTCTACAGGTAAATGAAGGGTAACTTCCTTCCACATCTTTCCAGTATTTAACCAAGTATACAAGATAGGAAAGCTGATGCATAAGTATAAAACTTTTTCATCTTGTAGTCCTACTGAGAGCAGCACATTTGTTTATAAAGCGCAAAATTCTATAGTCCAACACTTGTATAAGGAACCTGTTAAAAAAAGGCTGTTTTTTAAAGAAGAAAATAAGAGAGCTTAATTACAAAGTAAAACGCTCACTTACCAAAACGTTGGTAATTTAAATCTAATAACAATAATAACAATAATAACAATAATAATATTAATTTTAAAACACTTATAAATAAGGGAAATAGTTAAAATAATCTCCCTTGCAACTTCGGTTCCCCAGTTTTACTTTTAAAGGATACCAACAGCAAGAATCTTGCCTTCCAGCGTTTCTGGGTTTATGGGTCTCCCGGTGCATTCAAGCAGCTTCCAAAGTCCTTGAACTCCCATCGTCCTATCTTAGCTGCTCTGAGAGAAAATCTACGAGGCACAAAAGAAGGGATAACCCAAAGACTAGACGGCCCGCGACTGCTTTATTAATTCAAACAGAAATAACGAGGCAGCCACTCGGGCCGGGGACAGGGACGGGGGGGGTCGCGGCCCCGGACCTGTGGCGGGGAGCAGATCCTGGTGCAGGAAGGCGGAAGGAACGCGGAGGGGAGGCGGGAGGGACGTGGAGGGAAGGCGGAAGGGACGTGGAAGGGACGCGGAAAGAACGCGGAAGGGACGTGGAAGGGACGCGGAAAGAACGCGGAGGGAAGGCGGAAGGGAACGCGGAAGGCGGAGGTGGGAGGGACGCGGAGGGTACGCGGAAGGGACGTGGGAGGGACGCGGAGGGTACGCGGAAGGGACGCGNTCCATCTGCGGGAATACCGCGGCTCCTGAGGCCAGTGGGGTTCTCGGCTGCCCGAAGGAGAGCCCCGTAGCAAACAGCAGAGAATAACGGAATCAATTATGTTGGAAAAGATCTGAGAAAGATATTTCAGATCAAATGATGTCTTGTGACCGAACGTCGCTTTGTCAGCTAAACCATGATCTAAGTTCCACGTCCAGTTTTTCCTTAAACAGTTCAGGGACGGTGACGGCACCACTTCCCTGGGCAGTCCCTTCCAATATCTAATGACCCTTTTCTGCGATGTAATTCCCATACATCCAGCCTAAACCTCACCTGCTGCAGCTTGAGGCCGTTTCCTCTCATCCTGTCACTGGTTGCCTGGGAGAAGAGGCTGACCCCCACCTAGCTACAGCCTCCTAGTCAGGTGGTTCCAGAGAGCGCTAAGGGCACTCCTATGTCTCCTCCAGGCTAAAGAACTGCAGCTCCCTCAGCTGCTCCTCACAGGACGTGTGCTCCAGACCCTTTCCCAGCTCCATTGCCCTTCTCTGGCTGGAGAATGAAGGAAGGCTCCTGTCCCAGAACAAAATCCCACAATGCAGAACAAAAGCAGTCCTATTTTTCCCACCCCCGAACATGATTTCACCTGCAGCCTGTGCTCTCTTTGTTCTGCCCTGAGCACAGCCCCACAGTGCCCCTCACTCCATGCACCCCACCACCTGGGAACCCCTAGGGAAAGCTCCCTGCAGCACAATGCCAAGGACACGTTCCTGGCTCCTGCTAATGCTGGAAGAATCCATATACTATGGATAGTATTCTGTGGATGAAGTGTGACAGTCTCCAACCCAAGAGCAAAATAACTGTAAAGCCAGAATTTCATCACAACCTACTGAAGCAGAGCAGCCAGCTACCATCAGAGAGACTGTTTCTCAGTGCAACTATCACTGTAAAACAAAAGTTATGAGACACACATGTAATGCTAGCTATGTAAGTCCTAAATCCCCATAAAGAACACAGTTCAAGTACTCTAAAGAAGGCTGAGTCCTCAGCCTAAACTCAGCTTGCAAAAACAGGGTCTGAAAAGAAGTTCATCTGGAAAACATTTCAAAACCTATGGGTTTTGTTCAGTCATAAGGCTGCAGACTTTGATAAAATATTAGACTTTTTATGACCCAAGAGATCCCACCTACTTTGCTAAGCAGTAGTTGCAACACTGATCAGTCACTTAACTACTTTGCTGAAGACCTTCACTAAATGCAGGGCCATCATTTCCATGACAAATGAAAATCAAACAACAAGATAGAAAACAAATTTTATTGAATGAACAGAAGTCTAAAAGTCTTCCATTTTTGGTTAACAAAAGCAGCAACCTACAAAACCCCTGCGTTCCATGACAAATCTTTTTATGTCAAAAAATTAATCCTTGAGCAGGTATGAACATTTGTACACAGAACAATACAACTGTTGAGATGTGTTTGGGCAAACATCTGGATTAATCAGGGGAAGAAAAAAAAAGAAAAAGAAAAAAAAAAAAAGACTTCACTTGGAACACCTGAAAAAGCTTGAATTGTGTGCTGGCTGAGAGGTATATCATCGGGGCTGTCAGCAGTTTTCAGCACTTGCATCCCCTTCACACAAAATGAAAAGAGCAGCAGAAAAAGGACTGAGATTTTAAGACCAAACAAGGAAAAGAAATGCCAAGAGAACACAGTGTTCAGCTAGCTCATTTGGCTAATGGTAAATACAGCTTTTGAATACTGAATTTCATAAGCTTGTGTTAAGTGAGTCCGTGCTCTCAGGAGGCTCCAGGGTAAGAATTCAGCCACTTTACCCACAGAGCAAAAGTAATAGAGAAGTTCCATCTTCGAACAGGCAATTCCTCACAGTCAAAAACAGGCAACCAGATAAGGGAAAAGAAACTGAGACGTGCTTGACAAGATATGATTATCTGACTGACAGAAGTCTAATGGGAATTAAATGGAGCATGTATGTTTTCTTTGTAAATCCAACAAGGTTTCCCAACCTATGTGATTTTTTTTTTCATTTGCATTTTTCATTTCGATATGGGCAGCCTTACTAAAATGAAGTATTAAAAACAAAGGTAATGCTTACTTTTATCCTTACATCATTTGCAGAATAACCCTTTTTTATAAAGTCATACCATAATTTTTCATGCTTTTGAACAATAAATATTTTCAATGAAGTTTGTTTATTACATTGACTGATTCCAATCTGCTCTTTTGTTTTCACAGATCAGGACACAGTACAATTATTTCAAAAGAAATTATTGATTTTGCTATCATATTACCTTCGCAAAATTACAGCAATCTGTGCTTATTTGTCACTTTATACATCAGATCTTGTCCATTGCAACCATATCAACAAATTTATTTAATAATTATGAAGCTATATCTTATACCATAATTTCTATTCTTATGTGTTCTAGGACTAATAATTCCCTAATAAATTTTGATTAAAACTAACTTTAATATATCAACTCTATCATCTAAAGTTAATTTTAATCATTTCCATCATAATCATTATAACTCTGATATCCACTGTTCCTCCTCTCCCGAAGATTGGATTTCTTCCACACAGATTCTTGATGAAAGCTAGCACTGAAAGATCGACCCAGTCGCCCATGTTGTTTCTTAGATATATTGTCTTCACTCTCAGATTTGGAAATTCCCTGTCCTTGTGTTTGGGATTGTTTATTCTGCCTAACATTGCCAAATGGAAAATTCCAAGGACCAAATCTTTGCCAGTTAAGTCTTTGAAAGGCAATGATGCAATGAAGATTTCCTCCAACCTAATCAAAGTAAAAAAGGTTCTTTGTTAAATGCACACTACAGGCACATTTCTAATATACATAGATATTCGACATCAACATTTTGGCAAGTAACACTTTCCAAAAGAAAACAAATAAAAAAACAAAAAAACAAACAACACACAAACCAGGAAAAAAAAAAACAAACAACAAAACAACACAAAACCATATACACAAATATACAACTTGCATCAATCAGTTCTGATTGTTTCCCAAATTCAATTAGTGCTTTCTTTTTCACCTTTTTGATCTTTTTAAGCTATCCATTTTATCTTTCATGGGCCAGTATCACTTCTCTTCTGCTAGTTTTTTTTTACTTTCTAGCTACCTTCTCAGAAATAATCTGTTCTGGTCCATTCTGATCTTGCTGACACAGTCTTCCATAGGGTCTTCATATCTGAAATCATCTCTTCAGTCTATTATTTTTCACAGACTTTCCATCTGCAAATCACAAATACATCCTCCACCCATGAGACACAGCCCTATCTACAGGAAAGAAAGCCAAATGCATTGACAGTAACTCCACACAAGGGAGACACACGCACTCTTTTATGCCCGATCCTACTTGACTGTACTTTCTTTCCCACTTAAATGTCATTAGAGGGTCATACCCCAAATGGTCTGTAATTTGTCTGCAGAACATTTCTATGCTTACTGCAGCTACATTTTAAACCAACAAAGTCGAATACTGTGACCAAATACATTCCGTATACACATATCTTGATTCATCCTAGCATATACCAAGCTACTGATGTTTTATATCTTGTCCAGTAAGTAAATCTAAATAACTTTGGTATGCAAGAACCCACATTATACATTTGTCTTCAGCAACATTCATAACAGAACAAATTTCTTTAGTGAACTTATCTTACACTGCTGAAGTATGAGTAAGTTTGCAAAAACCTACCATGGGTTTCCACCCATCCAAGTGAGTTTACCTTACCTTCTTTGTTTTTCGATGTTGCAATCCTCTCTCTAGGTGTCGAATATCTAGATATTCTGGATTTTGAGTGTTTAGGTCAGTGACAATATCTGTCCACCTACAGAATAAAATCATTACTACTCAGCTGACATTTAAGAAACCTCAGCAGTACAAAGACTCACATACACATGCACTCAAATACAGACCTGTAGCTTTAAATAGTCTTACCAGTGATTTGAAGATAAATGAATGTGTGAAGTTATGAAAGCCTCGGTATTAAGAGACATCAAGCTAGATATAAAAGTGTCACTTTTAATGAAAGCATTCACAGTGATTATTCCTGCTCTCGGGAAACACCTTCCAAAGTGAGTAAGAGCACCATGAGTCATTAGTTACATTCCTTACACTTACCAATTCATCAGTTTGGGAAAGAAAGAAACAAAGTGTGGTTCAGGCAAGGAGGAACACTAGCCTTTTCTTTATTTAAACCACTCCTACTCTCTTGTATTACTTTTTTCAATTCCTTGGTTTTTTTCACACACTAAATGTGCTTTTACCAGACAGCCCTCATAACTAACTCCTCCATTTTATTTCATTCTAAACTATCAATTCAGTCACTCCCCATTTACTCAGCTTTTCAAAGATTCATAATTCCTTCCAACTGAAACAAATACTCTCATATTCCAGACATCTTTAAACCTGCGCAACACCTTTTCATTTCTACCAATGTCTAACTACCTCCTTCTCTCTAATGCCACCCTCCAAGTTCAGAAAATGCATTTCTACTCCAACCTTTGCCGTTTCCTTAAGCACAGAACTTTCTACCAGCTCTCATTAGGAGTGCAGCAGGAGGAAGGATGTCTCCACAATCAAAATTAGTATTACAAAGGGTTTTATTATATACATATATATATATAATAAATATATATTATTATGTATTACTATATATATTCAGAAACCTTTTCCTCTGCTATTTGTAGCTAATACACCACAGGACAAAGTTCTACCTTTGGGATCTACGATATGCCATTTCTCAGTAACCAAATGCATAATGTGGTTTTAATTTTGTTGAGCTCAATCTTGTAGTCCAAAATACCCAGTTATTTGTAGTTATGGACTCAGTCACATCAATGACAAAAGAAATTATTAAATATAACTAATGCATTATATTTCTACATAGCACCCTCTAGCTCTCCTAATCTGTATGTCTAGTTTAGATCAACTTTGTCTGAGTCAAACATCATCATATAGGTACTGTTTGCACAGATAAGCAAATTACACAACAGAGTACAGGCTGTACCTGCACCTGAGCTAGGAGATCTTAGCAGCAGCAGAATATCCTGTGCACAGCTCAGACACAGCCTGTGGATGTCCTCAGCTCCAATGTAAACTCCTCCAAGGGTCATGCAGTCTGTAAGCCACAACTGGCACGACCACAGACGGCTGAGGTGCCTTTCCTTCCTGACTAATGTGAGCTGTGTCACACTCTAAACAAAAGATATGGCTTTCAGGAGCCCACATATGTTGTGACTGGTGATTCAAAACTGCAGAGCCAACCTTGATGTCAAAATACAAAGCTTCTCACTAAAGCAGCATCTGTTTCTGTTAGATACATATATAAACACATGTATATATTCATCCAAAAGAATTAATAAGTCCTTTGGTGACACTGAGTAGAGAACTCCAAACTGTTTTGAAAGAAAACATTTTACATTATTACCAATGTAACCAAGTAACATACCTTTTACAGTGTATTGTTGGATGCTTTCTGCTCGGCTCTCCAATTAAGATCCAATATTCTACTTCTTGCTGCAAGACACGACCTCTGTTCAACAGAAGATACAATCCTAGTAAGATTTATTGTGTGTACTAAAAAGAAAAAGAGATATCAACATTCTATTGTTCTTTTTAGGATTTTCCAACATTTAAAATTGTTTCCTCGGCCAAACTAAAAACCAGCTCCTTTGCTATAAATAGTGCTCACAATGGCATACAGGGAACCTTGCATTTCAGGCCTGAAAGCAAACCCTGGGGATGCTACTGCACCGTATTTGAGAAGAAGACAATTTTCACTAAAAGCAGTTTTACTTGGATGAAAGACAGTCTGGTACATGATGTAAATATAAATATATAGGAAACAAATGAGAGTTGTGGAAAGCCACGCAAATGTGGTACAAACAGCTTCCTCCCTATCTGTGATGTCTAACAGTAATGAAAGAGTCCTTTCCACTATTTTTAAACTATACCTTGGCTGACAGTTGTTACTAAGAGCTGTAAGGCAACCTGTAAGAACAAAACTGGCAATTTCAAATGCTTCCTTCTAAGCGTCCAACTCCAGATACTAAAAACATCCAAACCTTCGAACTAATACTAGTTTGGAATCAACTTCCAAGAAGCTCAAAGCTTGCAGAACTTTGTCAGGGAAAATTTGTGACAGGTATTAGGACAGAGTAATGAGATACACAGGTCTGCTCTGTGACTTCCTGTGTATAATTAGCTCATTAAAAACTACATCAATTTCACCTGTGACAAAACCTGACACTTTTCTGCCTACGGTATTAGACAGCATACAGCCTTATTTCTTGGAACAATTTGTTTACTTAGAAAAAATTCCCTGTAAAATAACAGCGTATTCCATCAGTGCAAAGATGGGAAACCAAGACACAGGACAGATTTATTGACTTACCTAAAGTCACACTGGAAGTCTGTGGTTGAACTGGGAACTGAACCCAGGTCTCCCGAGTCCAAATCCAGCAACCTAAGATCATACAGGAAGTCTGTGGGTGACCTAAGAACTCTCTCTAAGCTCAGCCTAGCAACCTACCTACCCACTTCTTTTGGGACCTAAAATGTTTCTTAGCTTGATTTTTAAATAAAAACTTTCCTTTGTAACTAGAGTGCAAAAACAGCCAAACAAGAATCTATTGGTAGTGCTTCTGCAAACAAAACTTTTTTTTCCTCAGTAGTGTCAGAAAATACAAGAAAACAGGATGCTCATCTGGTCTGACCTCCAGACTAAAGTAAGGCTATAAAAGCTCCTTGAACATGTTATTTCATGGTACATTGTTAGAAGAGAACTGTTGTTACAAAAAAAAAGCTAATATTGACTTAAAAATAACATCACTAGTGACTAAGAATCCATTTCAGTCATGGGTAAAGAATGAAAGTGTTGTTCTCATGCATTACTAAACAATATAAACTTAAATTAGTAATCAGGCATGTTACGTTTCCACACACTGGACCATATTGTTTCTTGGATTGCATTTTTGATCTAGTGAACTTTTTTTTTTTCAACTTTGGTCTTCCAGTGCAGATTCTTACTAACTGATTAAGTTAAATGATTAACATTTTGTTAAACTTAAGTAGGCTGATGTGTTGGATTTCTATTTGAGGCACATTTTTTACACTCTTCTCGCAAACCTGGAAAGTCAGTGAACTCAGTCTCTGTAAGAAACTGTATTCTTTTGTTCATATATTAAAAGCTTTCATTAACCCTATCATAAGTCTCACACTGGGAACAAATTAGATTCAGATGATTATGCTTTATCACCTCAAATCAATGACCACTATGAACTCCAAAAGTAGAGCTAGCATTCTCCATTCCTTCATGTGACCCTACCTCTTCAACATAGCCAAAGTCAGACTGCTTAGCAAGCAAATAGCCAGAAGTTGACTTTATACTAGTGACCTACACTTTTAATTGCTTAACATTCCCCAATACCGGTATCTGCTAATTTTCTCAGGGATTGACTACTTATGCTCTATGGTAACATTAAGAAATGCTGCTGAGTGGTTAAACCTCCAGAAAGTCCAACAGAATCCTTTAATACATACCATGTTTGCAACTACTTTGAGAAAGGAAAAACAACTTAATATGAGTGAGTGAGATGAGGTAAAACAAACTGCTCTTTCCAAGAGAGAGCATAGAGTACTCTACTACGTGTAGCACTCTACCATGGAGCAGCAAGGTAAATGCCTTACAAAAGCTAACACACATCATCTCAAGAATTCATGTTTTCAAAGCTAAAATGTGTGGGTTTAATGCAAGACTCCCCCTAAACTCAGTATGAATATTAATGCTATTATCTTTTTAAAAAACCTGTATTTAATTGAAAACTATATCTACTATTGCGTATTATCCTAGTAGTGTCAGCTTCACAAATCTGAAATTATTATACAGGTAACTGTATTTTTATTCTAAAATTGGCACATTAAGCTTATAGAAGTAGTCCAGCATTTCAAACATTGTTTAAGAAAGCCAAGCCTGCTGTCAAAGTCCAAAGTTCTCTTCTAGGTTTTTCTTCCCCCATGCCCTGCCAATTCCTGGTAACAAATTATTCAGATATCTTTACTTTTTTCTATGCCTTACACTCCAACAGTTGTAGTTTACCATCACCATTGTTAGCCATCAATAATGCAAAAAAGCATCCTGTGATACCTACACAATCCCTGCTGCTGCCATATACAAACATTGGTTTCTAAGTGTAAATTTCATCATATCCACCTCATGAGAGATTAATATTGCTGTAGACTTTCTGCTTCTAGTTTATAAAGGAAAATTGCAACATACACGCAATTCTTTTGTTTTCCCTTCCAAGTTCTCTAGGAATAGATTCTCCCCATAATTAGCTTGCTTTTTATTGTTTAGCTTTAAAAAAATCCCACCTGGCCCTTCTTTTTCAGATTAGTTACCTTCTTGTCCTTCAGTAAAATAACTACCTTCTCTCTATCAGGCTAGAAGGTCTTTAAAAAACTTCTTAATACCAGTTACAGTTTCTGTTTTAAGTTCTCTCAATGCAGTCTGCTTAGTTGTGTTTCATTTTAAGTTAGTCCTTTCAAATTACTCTGTAGTGTTTTTCTAGCTCAGACAAATGCCTATATGAAACAAACTAAAATGTTATTTATGGAGAAAAATTGTATTAATTTGCAGTGAATTTTTCTGTATGTTTCTTCCACTAAAATAAGCATAAACACAGTATCTTACCTATAGGCTTTACTAGCTTTTACTGGGGTTGCTTCAAATCCAATTGGGCAAAAATAATGGTTTTGGCAATGGTAGATGTAGGCCATTGATTCATCTTTCAGTCCACGTGTTAGCTTTGCAAGGGCCCCTGCAGCTACAAAGAAAGATCAGGTTACAGGCCAGGTGCTTTGGATCCTGTGTAACATATTCAGCAGAAAAAAATACTTATCTGACAACAAAGTAGTTACACTGCTTTTTAAATGGGAGGACATGTCCTGACAAGCATCACAAAATACACTTTTGATTTAGAACTTGTTATTACTTTTTTGTACCAGACAGGAAATTAAACACTATCTGCTGCACAGTCTGTGCCAGGGAAATGCCATATAAAGTATGCTTTGTGTTTAGATCAAAATTAAATTTAAAAAATAACCAAAAGTATCTCTTAACCTAGGAAATACACACTGCAACAGAGTGCAGTCCCAGCTGCCCTAAGTCACATGTGGCACACATTGATGATACTACTGAAACCACTGAAAACACTCAAAACATTTTGGTATCGTGAGCTTCTTGGAGCTTCCCAGTCTCAGGAACATTTATTTCATAAACATGAAATGGTTTATAGCATGACCACAGTGCTCAGTTTGAGGAAAAGACTAGAAGAGGCACTGAAACATGACCATTTTGAATACCAAGAAAAAAATATTTCCATTTTAATAATCTCTAAAACTTTTCAACGTGGTTTTGTGCTTTCAAAGAACTTCTCAGTTAGGTTAACTACCCAGACTATACCAAAGGCAGTAAACTGTGCATGAAAGTAAAATTTTTTAAATAGCACACCTAAAAAGTAGATAAAAATGCAGCTTCATAAGCTAATTGAGAATAATCACCTTACTTTAGAGAGAGGTGTTAGCTAAAGTCAGGCAGAACAGATGGGTTCATTACCTTTAAAACTCGGCTCTTTAAAAGCACAAAACATTTAGTAAGGACTTAATACTTTTGGTTCTCCCACGGGATGACAGCAAACAAATCTTCCCACACACCAATGCAGAACTGGAAATGCAGTGTTTTCCTGGATACCTTAAAAATCCAATTCTGTGATAGCAGAATATATAGCACAGAATGTATTTTATCATAATAAAAGTACAAATGAAAATTTTAGCTAAATAAGAGAAAACGTAAAACCAGAGAAGTCAGCCAACCAGGATCTATTTGATACCTTATCTCAGACTGGAAGTACTACTTACAGACTTTGTCCTGTCAAATGCTACATACTGCAGGATTTTTCAATCTATACACTGTAAGATGAATGCTTTAGGATTAGCTACGTACCAGTTTCTCCAGCTGTCTTGTTCTTCCCATGAGGTTTGTACAGAACATATGAGCATCCCTTGATATGGAAGTGATCATTTATTTGCCTAAACCATCTGAAAAAATAAGCTTAAAAATTGTAGGAGTAACTCAAGAATTATTAAATGCAGTTTTATTTCCTCACACTTTTCCTGTGTTCGACAGTTTAGGAAAAAAGCCTTGGCATGCTACTAAGTACCTACCTTGCTAGCATTTAGATTGTAGATGACCATGGCACCCAATACAAACTAAAGATATCCTAGACAGAGAAATAAATACAGAGAGCCTTTTCCTTCATTCTGCTTTTACAGACTTCACATAGATCCATAATAAACAAAAGTCTGGATATGAAATGTTGGTCCTATTGTATTCGGTCCAGTCACCTCTAATGTCCAAGCACTCAGCCTTTAGAAAGGCACACAAATTCTGAGGTGCCAAAGTTCAACTATGATTTGTAAGGTACATAAATGAAATCTATGCCACCAGACAGGACCCTTCAAGTGAGACCTCCTGCTTATCCTGTTGGGTTTCTCTCACCAAACTTCACAAAGCCTGAGCATTAGAGGAGCCTCATACTGAAACTCTTCACTGCAGCCCTGAGCGGGGACAGGCCTGCAATTCTTCCACATTAGAAGATTCAAATTCACATGTTTGAAGATAATACCTCAGTCATAAAGCTACAGTGGATAATGGGGCTGGTCCCAGCCCTCCTGTTTCTCAATCTGCCAAGTACTGCAAAATAATTGGACCAGGCAGGGGAAAAAAAAGAACACAAAAAGATGGGTAACTTCTCTGTAGCACAGAGGATACTCACAGGGGAAATCAAAGAAGAATTACAAGTTTAACTCTTGTCTGTACAGACTGTTGACATAAAGAGACAGAACATTATATCAGCTTGGTCTGTAAGAGTTGCTATACCCTGACAGACTCCTGAAGAGATACAAATCCTGGATCTGAATTTCCTAAAGCAGGTAAGGACATTTTCACAACCATTTCCAATGATCTAGCCAGTATGCTGGATGAAGAATAGACCGCTATCACATTTTCATATCCAGCACCATCCTGATCTGTCAAACACT